>CAJQZJ010032342.1:4222656-4241519 GCA_907164525.1 Lophiomys imhausi
GGGCATACAAGGACCATACCTAGAAATAATAAAGGCAATATACAGCAAGCCAGTAGCCAACATCAAATTAAATGGAGAGAAGCTTGAAGCATTTCCTCTAAACTCAGGGACAAGACAAGGATGTCCACTTTCACCATATCTCTTCAATATAGTACTTGAAGTCCTTGCTAGAGCAATAAGACAACTAAAGGAGATCAAAGGGATAAAAATTGGAAATGAAGAAGTCAAATTATCCCTATTCACAGATGATATGTTAGTATACATAAGCGACCCCAAAAACTCCACCAAAGAACTCTTACAGCTGATAAACAACTTCAGCAAGGTGGCTGGATACAAAATTAACTCAAAAAAATCAGAAGCCCTTCTTTATACAACAAACAAATATAACGAAAAAGAAATAAGGGAAACAACCCCCTTCACAATAGCCACAAACAACATAAAATACCTGGGAGTAACTCTAACCAAGCATGTAAAGGACCTATATAACAAGAACTTCAAGCCCCTGAAGAAAGAAATGGAAGAGGCCTTTAGAAGATGGAAAGATCTCCCATGCTCATGGATAGGTAAGATCAACATAATAAAAATGGCTATCCTACCAAAAGCAATATATAGATTTAATGCAATTCCTATCAAAATACCAACACAATTCTTTATAGACCTGGAAAAAGCTAGTCTCAACTTCATATGGAACAACAAAAAGCCCAGAATAGCTAAATCAATCTTGTCCAATGAAAAAACATCTGGAGGTATCACCATCCCAGATTTCAAGCTGTACTACAGAGCAACAGTAATAAAAACAGCATGGTACTGGTATAGAAACAGACCAGTGGATCAATGGAATCGAATTGAAGACCCAAACATGGATCCACACACCTATGGCCAACTAATCTTTGACAAAGAAGCCAAAAACGCACAATGGAAGAAGGACAGCATCTTCAACAAATGGTGCTGGTCCAACTGGATGTCCACTTGCAAAAGAATGAAATTAGACCCATACCTATCACCTTGCACAAAATTTAATTCCAAGTGGATCAAAGACCTTAACATAAGGCCAGCCACACTAAAGATACTAGAAGAAAAATTAGGAGAAACCCTCGAACTCATTGGCACAGATGACAACTTCCTGAACAGAACACCAACAGCTCAGGACCTGAGATCAACAATCAATAAATGGGACCTCATGAAACTGAAAAGCTTCTGTAAGGCAAAAGACACTGTCATTCGAACAAAACGGCAACCAACAGACTGGGAGAAAATCTTCACCAACCCCACATCTGATAGAGGGCTATTATCTAAAATCTACAAAGAACTCAAGAAACTAAATGCCAAGAAACCAAAGAATCCAATCAAAAAATGGGAGATGGAGCTAAATAGAGAATTCACAAAGGAGGAATCCCTAAGGGCTGAGAGACACCTGAAGAAATGTTCAACATCCTTAATCATCAGAGAAATGCAACTCAAGATGACCCTGAGATTCCACCTAACACTTGTTAGAATGGCTAAAATAACGAGCTCAAATGATAGCGCATGCTGGCAAGGGTGTGGAGAAAGGAGTACCCTACTCCATTGCTGGTGGGAGTGCAGGCTTGTGCAACCACTATGGAGGTCTGTCTGGCGATATCTTAGAAATCTAGGAATAACCTTGCCTCAAGACCCAGCCATACCACTTCTGGGTATACACCCAAAGGACCTCTCACGGAGACATAGGGAAGTCTCCTCATCTATGTTCATAGCAGCCTTATTTGTTATAGCTAGAAATTGGAAACAACCCAGATGTCCCTCAACTGAAGAATGGATTAAAAAATTGTGGTACATCTATACAATGGAATATTACTCAGCTATCAGAAACAATGAAATCATGCAATTTGCAACCAAATGGATGGATCTAGAGGAGCTCATCCTGAGTGAGCTAACCCAGTCTCAGAAGGATGCACATGGCATCTATACACTTATAGTAGGATTTTAACTATATCGTACAGGATATCTGTACTACAACCAACACATCAAAAGGAACAAGGACATAATTTTTTTTTATCTTTTTCTTTTTCCTTCTTTTTTTCTTTTTTTCTCTTTCCTTTTCCCTTCTCTTTTTCCTCTCTTTTTTTGTTGATATTCTTTGTTTTTGTGGGTTTGTGTGTTTGTTGGTCTTTTTTTTTAGTATTCCCCCAGTAGCAATGAGACACCATTCACTGGCAGTACTGCCTCGTAGGCCCCCGGTGAATGAAGAGGCTCTTGGCCCTCATATGACTCCTGATCTGTGGTGAGAGACTGTTAGGCAGGGACACTCTACCCCAGAGGAACAAGACAGAAGGGTCAGGGGGTAGAGCATGGGAGGGTGGGGCTAGGAAGTGGGAAAAGAGGACAATATGATAAGGATGTAACCTGAAGCAACAAACAAATAAATTTATCAACTAAAAAAAAAAAAAAGAATAGAAAAAAAAAGGGCAGGGGGCAGGGCTGAAACACTGTGAATGGAACAGAGGATACAGCCATTCGGCCTGGATTTGCAGACCTCCAGGTGTAGAGAAGACGTGGAGCTAAGGTAAAATACAAGAGAATTGTGGTATTGGCCCATGCCTTTGACTTCAGCGGAGACGGGGGGGGGGGGCACCTTAGAGTTGGTGGTCTTATGTACTCTGGAGTCATACGGAGCGGGGTGGTGAGGGTGCATACTCTTGGTCCCACCATTCAAGAAGAGTACACCCTTGATCCCAGCTCCCAACACACTGGAGACAGAAACAGGCAGATCCTGGAGCTCAGGGTCAGCCTGATGCAGGGCAAACTCTAAATAGAGAAAGACTTCGATCCAGGAGTGGTGGAACACATCTTTGATCCCTTCAGATGAGAAACACAGGTCCCTGTTCCCAATAATTAGAGTTCAGAGACACACACATGGGATTTGGAGGGACCTAGTTTTGGAGGCTACTTACAAAAGGCCGTCTCGATGCAGGCAGATTGTCCTTTGGGATCTCAAAATATATACACTAGAGCTGGTTTAGCTCCAAGGTGACAGAATGATTTCTTCTTTAACCCGGATTTAAAGATAACGCTTTGTATGTTGTCAGAAGGCAAAATTTGCTTCAGGAGAAGTACTACCTAGCCCCCCCCTTCCCCCCCCCCAACAAAAAAAAAAAAGAGGGCAATTGTCCTAGGGTTGGGATTGGGGCAGGGCTCTGTTCTTATCGTTCTAGGAGAATCGAAGTGTCCATTAGGGGAGCCTGGGGACGGCGGACAGCGGAATCCTCAGCAGAGAGCAGAATCAGGCACCAAGGAGTATGAGTGACCCAGTTGATTCTGCCTGGCAGATTTCCTCAATAGCTGTCTCCATCGGGGGCCTGCAACCACCACTGCAATCCAGTGTCGCTGGGACCATTCAGCTCTACACAATGCCCCGGCCGGAACCTCAGTGAAGCCTGCAAGATCAGCTTCTGCCTACAAACCCCTTAGGTCATCTAAACAGCTGAGAACAGAAGGACTGAACATAAAAGAATTGTACTAACATTTTTAATCATTTTTCCCATTTGGGTTGGGACCCCAAACAGGTCTACTATGACCCAAATCAGCAGGAAGTCACTTTAAGAGAGCGACGTCCCATGCCCAGAGGGTGGGGAGGGTGTTTCTCCGCCCTTCGTTTTGGTTATTTGAAGGATAACTGAAAACTCTGTTATGTAGGGGAAGAGACTACAAGCTGATAAATGATCCTGTCTTAATGGGTTTTGGAGGTTAGCCCCAGGGAATTCCTACTTTTCCTTTTCTGTATCCTTCTTCCTCTCCTATGTAGGAGTGCATCGGCTTGAGAAAAATGAGATATAGACATAGCACAGGAAGGTCCAAGAAGAAGGGGCAGATTATTGAATATGCCCTTATACCTTTGTATATTGATACAAAATTAGTAGGTTATTTGGCTAAAGTGGTATTGACCATTGTTTATTGTGCAAAAATAAGATTGTATTGGATTACATCGGTATTGATCTTTGTATATTGATACAAAATTAAGATTATAGTTGGCCACAATGGTATTGACCCTTGTATATGGACATAATATTAAGATTATATTGAGCTACATAGGCATTGATCTTGGTATATTGATACATAATTAAGAGTATATTTAACCACAATTGAATAGATCTTTGTATATTGATATAAATTTAAAGATAATGCTTCCCAATGGTATCATACCTAGAGATACTTAAAAATAAAATGTGAAGCTCTGACCTCTTGATACCAACCGTCTAAAACGGTCTAGGATAGTTAAAACAAACTCCTAGTCATGCAAACATGTCTCTTTGTTAGCTACTATGACAGTCTATCACAGATATTCTCTAAACTACCCAGTAATCAAGTTGCTAAGAGACAAGCAACATTTGCTTATCTAAATACAAGAGATGGTTAGGGCATCTTCAAAAACCCCTAGAGATCTGCAGAATATGGCATTCAAAGATGTTATCTTAAATCAAGATTTTTTTTTGATATCGAGACATATCAGTGCCTGACAGCACCCTCTATTCTACTCCAAGTAGAAGATAAGCATCGAAGAACCTCCACTGTGAGATGGTTGAATTAGTGGCAAGCCTTTCTCTTGGCATGAAAAAACCCCTTGCACCAACTGCAGACAGACAGCTGTCCAAAAAGGACAAAACTTGGTAGCAGGGAAGTCGACAGCCTAACTCTGCCAAGACAGGGTAGGTAAGTCCTTCATAATCCCTCCTCTACAACAAATGTCTGTCAGAGAAACAGGACCCAAAGCCTGAAGATTGATGCTGGAATGTATGGAGAGAAAATGGGAACTGTCCAGGCAGTTATTGGTATGTTCTTTCTTAGTTTTGGAAGCTGCAGGCTCTGCACTTCCTATATAAGCAAATATATTTATCCCTCTCAGGTCTCTGAGGTGGTTGAAGAATAGACAGATAGAATCTTATAGTTAAATTTTGAACTGTTTAGGAATCAAGAGGGTGTTATAGATCTAAGAAGATACTCTTAAAAGTATGTTGCAAGATAGTATGAATGTTGAGTCACATATAGACCTTTAAACTCATGGAGTTGGGTAGATAGTAGAATGTTAAAGTCAGGGGCCAAATAGGTATAAACTGAACATTGGGAAGGTATACTGGGCCAATTTAATCTCATAAATGTGGCATATTTATATCTATTGTTTTGTATAATACTTACTGTTATAAGAGAAGGAACCAGCTGTTGGACTGAAAGGGGAAACCTCTGGAGGGAAGAGGGTGGAAGGGCGGGTTAGGAAGGGGGAATAGGGAGGGGTTTGTTACTGAGATGTAACTTGAAGAAAAAAAAAAATAAAGTATTTAAAAAAAAAAAAAAGAAGTTAAGCATTAACAGAAAACAAAATGAACAGTCTTGGTCCAGGCACCTCTCAAGCTGATTATTTGTCTTCTGTGACAGCAGAAACTTCTGTGACTGCCAAGTCATTACAATCATAGTCTCTGCTATAGACTGTAATTTAATCCACAAGTGATATATTGAAATCTTGATTCTCTGTCCCATATTGTAGTCATATTCATAGTTAAAGTGTTTGCAAATGGAATCCTGTTAAGATTACATCATTAAAGTGCATACTGGTTTTATTTTTAAAGGACAGAAAAGACTAGGAAACACAGAGTGAATGCTACGTAACAATGGGGGCATTTGGTATTGCCTCTATAAGACAAAACAGATTGAATGCCGCTGGCAAACTCAAGCTAACAAGGAAAAATAAAGAATTCTTCCTGATAAATTAAGAAAGATCATGGTCCTGCAAGTGTTAAAAATTTAAACTTCATAAATAGAGAAGACCATATTTTTCTCTCTCTCTCTCTCTCTCTCTCTCTCTCTTTTTTTTTTTTTTTTTTTTTTTTTAGTACCAGCCACTCTGTGGCTTATTTTTACAGCAGGTGTTAAGTATTTAATACAGTTAGGTCCATTTTCCATCCAAATATTCTCTTCTCAGTTTGAGAGAAAGCATCAATATGACTGTTTCAGTCAGCGCCATACTATTATAGGCCCCTAGGTTTCTAATGTTTGTGTGTTATTGTGATAGAGGTCACGCCCTGAAGAACGTCTATCCTTACTGCATTGAAATCAGTTGTCTATAATTCAGTATGTAAATCCTAGGATCTCCGTGCTCTTTCCTTAAACAATGGGCCTCTTGAAACCAACCCTATACTGTCTGTATTAATGCATCTTTAGAAATGCTTTACATCTAAGTGTGCATTGCTTTTTTTGTAAAAATTTTGAAACATTTTAAATTATATCAAAAATAGCTTTGTTTATTGATTGTGGTTAGTTACTTGATTTTACACATGGACTTTCTAGTTGTGTATAGAATCACTAAAAGTAGTTTGTGTTTGAACCTGGAATTTTTATACATTTACATAATTTAATCTGAAAAAAATTAAGGCAATATTGAGTATTCTAGGCAGTAAATGTGTAAAAAAAAATGATCCCTACAGAGATTCCTGAAAGTTAGTAAACCAGGTCCTTTATAGCTTGTTCTATATTGCCAGCATTAAAATACTATACTAATACACTAATTTTAGCATTGTTCTTTAATACTGCCAAGATTATATAGGCTGTTTGAAAATTTGAGCTTATCTAAAGTAGAAACAGGAATTTAATAACATGTACAGCACAATTTAACCACAAACATGTAGCAAGTTGGACTCACCACTCCAACTGAAAACTTTAGACACTTAGAGCAAATTAGAGAATGTTTTATATAATTTACTTACATATTTTAAGTAATATAGTATTTTTGCTCCTTTCTCTTACCTGTAGAGCTTGAATATTCTTTCTTAATACTTTTACTTGAATATTTGTAAGTTTATTTAAGTAACAAATTCAATGAATGGTTTAGAAATTTTTAATCCAAATGTTCTGTCTTATTTTAAGCCAACTTGATACAAGCTAGAGTCACTTGGGATGAGAGAAACTCAATTAAGAAAATGCCTCCATCAAACTCGTTACTAAGCAAGACTGTGGGGCATTTTCTTGTGATGATTGATATGGGAGGGCCTTGTGGGTGTTGTTGCTCCTGGAGTAGCGATCCTGGGTGCTATAAAAAACAAGGATGAGGAAGCCCTGAAGAACACTCCTGCAGGGCTCTGCATCAACTTCTTCCTCTAGGACCCACAGTAGGCTCATGACTTCATTTCTTACCTTGACTTACCTGATTGGTGAACTACAAGCAGTAAAATTAAATGAATCTTTTCCTCCCCAACTTTTATTTTGTCCTTTTTTGTCATGTGTTTTCACCACAGCAATAGAATCTGTAACTAATATGCCAAACTATTCTACATGAAAATAGATACTGAATGGATATAAATTCCTGCAAACAGAATTTTGTTCACAGTGTATATGTATATTCTTAATAAAGTAGAAGTAACAAAGCCCCAAAAATGTTATTTTGAAGCAAAAATGAGTGAAGTATTTGAAGAAGGAAATTGACCATGTCAACTTATTTCTAACTGTTCTGACATCCAACCAAAATGAAAAGTCCCAAGAAGGTTCCAAACATCAATGGTTTAATACTCTATCAATTTATTCTGAATCTAAAAAAGTCTTATGCAAATGCTCCCAGATGAGAGAAATAGTCTTTGTGTCTGTTTTTACATGATATCCATATATTCATATGGTCCAGTCATTTCCAAAAGCTCAGCCACTTCATCTTTATAACTCTCTTTATAAACAATTGTTTGTGTTATAAGATCCTCTTATTACACAGCAATGTGCAAAGCAGATGTGTACATTCTATATATTCTCTATATATGTACATTATGTATATATTAAACCAAATAAATATTTAAGGAGAAATTAATGAAAATGAAGATGTTGTTTGAAACAAGAAAGGAAAACTCTTAGTGGAAATGTCTAGAAAATTTTGTCACACTGAACAACTTGATATATTAATTATAATTAGTAAAATGAACTACTTCTTCATTATCCTGGCATTAATTTTGTCAAAGGAATAGAAATATCCCAAAATGTTTTTCATTTATTTCCCTATTCAAGATAAGTGACTAATTTTAATTTTGATTATATTGTTACTAAAGATGTTTTAGTTCATCAGTCTTGATTAGTAATATAAAATCCCAATCATATTACTTTTTCTTCTGTTTTGTTTATCTATCAATTTGTTTGAGCATGCTTTTAAAAATCTCTTTTAGTTTTTCTTTTGCCTATTTATTTTGATATTAATTACAGAACGATAAGGACTCTGTCATAATTTTCCATTTTGTTATTATATTTTGCCTTGAGGACCTAGTTATAGTTGATTCTGGCTTATTCATATTTATTTTGAATGAGACCATGGCATAATCAATGTTGTATATCTATTTTTATGGGTCTTTTTCTTTAAAAAAATCAACGGTAGCTTGTCAAAAATGCTGAATCCTGGGGCCTGTGAAGATCAGCTCTGCTGGACAGTGAGCAATCACACTGTCCCCAAAGATCTGCATGTACACTCAGGTTTTAAGCTCCAGACTATTGGATCTCCACCTGGTTTCTACATAGACAAACCAAAACAGTTTGTATAATTGGGTATTGGTAACTCTTAAAATTATTCCTGTGGTTTTAACATTCACACACAGAGTGCAAGACACTGCATACAAAATCCCTAAGAGCAAGACCACATTATATAAATGTTAAGATTTCTGAGGGGAATAAAAAAAAAAATTTGACAAAATGACTGGATCTGTGTTGTTCAATGTCATCTGTGTTCCTAAGGTACACTTTGCTATACCATGAATTACAAGTAGTTAACTGAATTTTGGAATTTCTATTCTGAAATGCCACCCTTAGTAATGTGGCAAGGCAGATGCTGTAATAGAAACATGAACCCCAGTGACCATGAATAACACACACTGACCTTCACTTATAGTTGACAATGGCCTTTCTGTATGAAAATAATAGATTTTGCCACTCACCTTATGAGACGAAGTCAAACAAACAAACAGGCCAGAACTGAAAATAAAATGTGTCTTTCATATGAGAACAAAACACACCTAATCAATATGTGCTACACAACAAAGTATGCTCTGATCACAAAATATAGCAAATAAAATGTGCAGAAGTATATATTTGCAAGGATTTGAAGTAGGGCTCTCTTTGTCCTCAATTCATGTGTTCTCTTTTCTGTAAAATGCTTTCAGGAGGCACAATAAGACCACAGGTGGCTCTCTCTTTTTTTTCTTTAGTCAACCTTTTTGACTAAGTCAAATAAAATATAAATTCCCTGAGCTAACATGAAATATTAATAATTCAGATTTTTCAAAGGAATTTTTATGAAAAATGTATTGATTTTTGAGTCAGTTAAATGTTCTTAAGGGAAAGACCTTAAGTATAAGTCCAGATTATTCAAACTCCAGACTGTTGCCACTCTGTACAGCAGCAGATTAATTTGTACTATTTTGATATTGCAGAGCTCCCTATTTCTCTCCAATTATACAGACATATATGAAGATGTAATACATTTATCTGTTCATCAATACATGTCCCTTACTTTTTTCTTCTAGCTCCTACCCCATAAGTATTCCAATCATTTAGATCTGTGGTTCTCAACCTTCCTACTGCTGCAGTAAATCCCAACCATAAAATTATTTTGTTGCTACTTCATAACTGTAATTTTGCTACTGTTATGAATCATAATATAAATATCTGATATGCAGGATGTCTGATATGAGACACCAAAGAGGTTGTGATCCATAGGTTGAGAACTGCTAACTTAGAAGACAGCCAATATAGTAACACCGGTAGCTTCCATGGTGCTAGGATTTATGATATTAAATCATAAAATTCTGCATGTAACCAGGTGATTTTTAAACAGCCAAATACTAGCCAGGAAATTTTATCAGATAAACTTATAGTTACAGATCCCTTGTGACTCTAGACACTGTCCATAAGGAAAGGCTTTTAGTTCACTCAGGGTGAGCTTGAATCTCTAAAGAAAAAGGCACTTTTGGTTGTGAGCCTAGCCTTTAACGGCTGAGCTATCTCTCCAGTACAGGATATCTATACTACAACCAATGCACCAAAAGGAACATAGACATAGACTTTTTTGTTTGTTTGTTTATTTGTTTGTTTGTTTTCTCTCCCTGTCATTGAGATGCTTTTCCCTGGTGGTACTGCCTTGTAGGCCTCCAGTGGATGAGGAGGCTCTTGGCCCTCATATGACTGCTGAACTGGGGCAAGGGATTGTTATGTAGGGACACTCCACTCCAGAGGAGTGGGATGGAAGGGTTAGGGGGTAGAGGGGAGAGGGCATGACTGGGAAAGGTGGAAAGAAGACAGTATGATGGAGATGTAACCTGAAGCAATAAATAAATTTTTTAAAAAAGAAAAAGGCACTTGCTACAACTATTATCTGATTCACTTAGGATATAGGATATATGGCCTTGCCTACCAAGGTTTTCTCCATTTTTCACCTCAAATATGGACAAATAAGACATATTTTCTTTCCCAGAAATGCTGAGGCATTTGTTAATGTGAGAAAACCCAAAAAGAAGAAAATCAATGATCTCTCAATTTTTTGAATGAAGGAATCCTTTATTTCGTTTTGATTTTTAAATACTGTATTCACAATATCTCTTCCAGAAGATATGAAAACTTTTTCCATATTGCTAATTTCATAAAGAAATTCCATAAATTCTGTGGAGACCAGGAGATAGATACTATTTTATTTATGTTTCTTTCCAGATTAACACTTTTATAGTTGTTTATGAAAAAACTGGTTTTCTATTGAGTAGAACCAAAAAATGGATATTTATGAATAAGCCTCTTAAAGTCATAGATTTGTCACTATGTTTCTATTTCTTTGAGAGACTGAGGGGAGTTTTCCAATTTACTGCCTAGGGAAGAATTTATTGCTGACAGCTAGGTCCCAAAAAAGGAACCAGAACACACACACACACACACACACACACACACAAACAGTGTGAGACGATACTCAATAAAGATGGCCATTATCTCTTAGGATTTCTTGGTTTTGTTTTTTGCTTTGTTGAAGGAGCATATTGGGGAGCTGATTACTCAAATACTGAATTGAATTCTTGTTTTATATCAGCCTATGATGATAGACACAGAGGCTTCAGAATATCCCTAAAAGTTCTGACCTAATTTGGCTTTCCTCAGATCAGAAAAGAAACTATAATATGAAACTAGTTAAGTCTATACTTTAGTGGTTGACAGATGATAATTATTGACAAGACAAAACTGAAAATGATAAAGAAATTTGACTTAATTGGAACACAGAGCAGGCTTGTGGGGATTGAAGGAAGCCATGAGTGAATGTATAATGAATAGGTGAAACCCTGAGTGAAGATTTATTGGTTGCTATGAGCTTGCCATGTCGAGGATAAAGGCCTCAGACCCATGAGAGTATAGGAAAACCTTCCCCATAAGAGTCAGTTTTGGAATTGACAAAGGCTTCATCTGCTCTGAATGCGAATGTTAACAGTGTATACAGATATGAATGTATACAATCGTCTGGGTATGTGCAAAAACTAGCAACTACAGCTTCCTCCTACTAGATGTCTACAGTCTAAGACTA
The DNA here is from genome assembly GCA_907164525.1 of Lophiomys imhausi. Taxonomy (NCBI): domain Eukaryota; kingdom Metazoa; phylum Chordata; class Mammalia; order Rodentia; family Muridae; genus Lophiomys; species Lophiomys imhausi. The sequence continues at coordinate 4,234,202 of CAJQZJ010032342.1, forward strand.
GATATTGACAGAGACCTTCTTCTGAGGCTTGAAAATGCCACTCCATGTGCTGTACACAATAAACGCGATGAGGTTCTGGGTTGTCATGATAGTTAAGGCTACTCTATCAAAGAACACACTGCACACTCAGACCAGTTTTTCTAATTCTGTACCCCTGTATATGTTGTTTCTTTAGTATATGCCTCTTATTCATCCCTTCATCAATATAATCAGGTCAAGGTGCCAAGCCACACAGGTTGCAGCGGTGTCTGACTTAACATTAGCCTAAAAATGGATAACTATGAATTCATCCTATGAATGATAGGATGAAGAGGAACACAACTGTGCCTTACATCCTTAGTGATGCAGCCAGTTCTATCAGAGCTTAAACACTAAGGTGTCTAGTCTCTTCTCAGATCAAGTCCCAAAGTAAAGCTTACCTCCTACAGAGAAAACCCTAACAAGAATCATGTCCAGAATGACCCTAAAGTTATCTTAGTGGAACACCACAAATCAAGAGCCCTAAAGCTGTTCCTTTAATGTGTGTGCTGTGTCCTTCCCTATATCTTTGAATTAGATTTGAAGTGAAGACTGTTTTGTCAGATATTAAAATGGCTATGCCATCTTTGTTCTTGGGTCCATTTGCTTGGGATGTCCCTTTCCATCCTTCTACCCTGATTGCTTTTGGTGGATGGCCTTTTACCCTGTGGTGTCTATCCTTGATGGTAGGGGGTGTTTCTTGGATGCAACTGAAAGATGAAACCTGTTTTCTAATCCTATTTGTAGTCAGTTTCTTTTTATTTTAGAATTGACACCATCAATATTGAGAATTATTAATGAGCAAAGTTTATTGACTCCTCTTCTTTGAGTTTTGGTGATGTGGGTATTTTCTGCCTTATTTAATTTACTGTTATTTGTTTCCTTTGGTCCTATGAGGTGTATTAACCTATTCATACTGAAGCTTTTCTTCTACTACCATCTGTAGAGCTGAGTTTGTAGAACTAAATTGCTTAAGTTTGGTTTTATTATTGTACTTTATTTCTTCTATGACTCTGATTGATAGTTTTTCTGGGCATGTAAGACATCTGGTCAGATCTTAAAATTGCTCATCGTCATGAGTCAGTAGGATAAATATTGGAGATAAAGCTAACCTGCCAAAAGCAATCTACAGATTCAATACAATTCTCATCAATATTGAAAAAACCTCTTTAACTACATATGGAAACAAATGTACACAAACAAAAAAAGAAAGGAAGAAAGAAACTAAAGCAATCCTGAATAATAAAAGAAATTCTGGAGACATTACCATCCCTGATTTCAAGTTATATAACAGAGCTGTAATAATAAAGACAGAATAGTATTAGCATAGAAAAAATACACATTGATCAATGGAATTGAATTGAAGATATAGACATTAGTCCATACTCCTATAGATATCTGATTTCTGACAATGAATCACATTGGAGAAATGAAGGCACCTGCAACAACAAATGATGCTGGTGAAAATTATTTTTGTACAAACAGCCTTGCATAAACAAACAAATATGCACAATATTTTAAAATACATTAGTAACAACTAATGGGTTTTCAACTTTAAATGTTTTAAACTCAAAGTTTGTAGAAATAAAGTAGCGAGAATAATATATATTGAAATATTTTACTAGAAGCAAATTGTCTTATAAAATATTCTAAAATTTAAATTGAAGTGATTTGGTACTCATTGTTTGGTGCTGATGTTATCTGGCAGAGAAGACTGTACTTTCAGGGATCATTTCTATAGTTCATTGTATGACTGAGAAACTATGTCTACCTTATGTTATGCTATGTGTACTTTCTCTATGGAGTTATAGGATTATAAAATTAAAGATACTTTTCACACATTATATATATTCAGATAAGTCCCCCAAGAACTAGTACACTTTAGCCCAATACTTTATAATTAAAGAAAAATAACAAACAGCATTAAAATAAAATATTTGAATTAATGTATATTTATGCATTTTTCTAGTTAAAAAAGAAGCTCATTTTGGACTCAATCCTTCCCACTATCAACATGCAATTTGTCATTCAGGCAAAATGATTTACATTGTTTCAGAGGTTATCATGTGTAATTAGGTCAAACTTCTAAGATAATATTATTACTTGATTTTAGCAATTAAAACCTGAAAATCAACAGCAAATTGAATGGAATTCTATTAATTTGTACAGTTACAAAATGTGAGGGAATTTGGTCAAAGTCACATGGTCCAAGTCAGGATGAGAAAAGATTTCGACAGGATTCATTACTGGATAGCTGGAATAACTGAGTAAAAAAAATTTTAAAAATATTCTTCTAACACAAGTGTCTGATTGATTTATTATTGATAAATTCATGTAACTCTATAATTGAGAGGATCAAAAACCACTACCAAAATGCTTATATTTCTTACTAATGCAAAAAAGAGAAGCCTACAGGGCCTCACTTCTAGATAAAGAATATTGAGTAATTGGAGAATTCTGAGAAAGGGAAAATGTTCTTCCTCAGGAAAGAGACCCCCCCCTCACCAGTAGATTGTCTGATATCAAGTGGTCACCTCTGACATCATTTGCATGCAGGTAACCTTATGTGCACTGAGAAGGTTGTATTCAAAAACATCCCCAGTGACTTGGCCAGGAGAATTGACACAGACATCCATCTAACGTTGCACACTCACAGTCACATATTTTCAGCCCTCTGAACAGTAATCAGTCTCTGCAGTGACTACTAGCCACTGCAGAGAGAGATTTCTATGACCATCATAGGAGCAGCAGAGTTACATGGATATGAACATATTATATAAACAGCTTGAGAACATGATCTGCAGGTTTTAATATAGGGGCTCTGACTTTCTTAGCCAGGGTCTTGAGCATGTTTGCTGAATCAGCTATGAATCCCTCCTCTGGAGCAAATCTCAGATCCAATCAAGAGAGTAATTAGGTATCACATCAAGAATCTCGACACTATTACACTACTAGGCACATCTTGCCTGGTGGATGGTAACAGAGCATGGAGAGACAGTACTGGCTCCATTTCTTTTCTCACCAAGTTTCTTACAGAGCTTAGCGTTATTTTATATAAATGGTACTTCTTTTAAGTATTGTGTTTTAATACAAACATTATTAAACCCACAGACTTATTGTAATTATGTGTCACATCAATAGTGAAGGTATCTTGACACTATCAAACTAGTAGGCACATCTTGCCTGGCAGCATGGTAATACAACATGGAGTAACAGTACTGGGTCCATTTCTTTTCTCACACAGTTTTCTACAGAACTTAGTGGATTCTTAAAAGGTATCACAGGTTGAGAAAGAAGAAAAAGTAGAATATTCATAGCTTCTTACTTCAGAATACACACTGAAAATAAAGAATAATAACTTTTTTATTGTGAAAGTTACTCTAGCATTGACCCTCAACATAAGTTAGTTAGTTACATAAATGGTACTGCTTTTATGTATTGTGTTTTAATATAAACATCATGAAACCCACAGACTTATTGTAGGACTAACAAATGACTGTCAACCCAGAAAGTAATTGCAGGGGACACTAAAAAACACAACAGTCTTGCAGCTATCCTTCCAGAAAAAAATGCGTATTTCAAAAAATATTATGTTGTATTCCTGACAGATTAACTCTACATAATGTACCTAGTAGCCAGGATTTGCCACTTTGTGAGTTCCTTTTTTCACCTTTCAACCCTCTAACATTAGATAAGAAAGAAAACAAAAGAATAGAGAGGATACAGGGTGACCTTATCATTAGACTAATTCCTGCTAATTAGGGATGTCAAGTTCCTTGGGAAAAGTTTGATCTTCACCATCAGGATAGCTAAATTCTTCTTCTTTACATTTCTTTGCACATGACTACTTAATGAACCACAAAAAAAAAAAAAAAAAAAACTCGGCAACCAACAACCAGCCATCCAACCATCAACCACCAACCCACCTATTGGGGCTCTAGCATGGCTGTATCTTCTGAAAAGTTCCCAGAATTCCAAATGTCAAACATTCATAGACATTATCTACAGCTAACAAAATCATACCTCTGCTAGAGCTAGAGCATGAAGCAAATCATAGTCAGTTGCTACAAAGCAGCCCTATATCCCTACACTGGGATTAAAACAAAAACATATTCTTATAATATTGCTGTGTTTTTAAAGAAACTGAAACTCCTAAATTCTCACTACATTGCCACCTTTCTATTCTAAGCCATTAATTGTTCTGTGCTTAGCAGGAAATTATAAACAGAGACATTTTCCACGAAATAAGTGATTTTTGGATCAGAGGCCAAGGTTTTCAGGAAACTTCTCTTGCCTAATGCTATTTTTATCAGTTTTGAAGATATCAACAGCTTTTCATCTCCTGTGGAAATACCAACAAATCCATGTCCTCAATGAAAAAGGTTTGTGGGTTTCCATTATGGTGTTAACACTTCCTTATAGTACATAGGTTGATTTAATCACAGTTTTTACTATAACCTGGTGATTCTCAGCTGCTCTTGTCCGAAACAGCTCATAATTTTTGCTGCAGAGCCTCAAGCCAGGTCATCAAAGCTTTTTCCCAACAGTAGGATATTGTCTTGGATATCTCTTTTGGACCTACCTACACTCATTGGTTCAATGGCAGCCAATACCACATAGCCTGTACACCCCTGGAAACCTAAGCCTTCTTTCTGGTTTATATTTAGAAAACCCATTGCCACTAGAAATTTCTTATTCACTTTTCTGGCACAAAGTACCATATTTCTCATAGTTAATGTATCAGGCATTTTGAGATCTGAGACCTTTAGCAACTTGGTCACATTTTCTTTGCAAATAACTGAGTTTCTCCCAATGGAAGGAAGCCCTGGCCATTTTGGTATTGATATAACTCTAGCTATAGCTTGACCTGTGATGTTAGTATGGTAAACTTTAGAACTAATATTGGTTATATACCTTATCCATTTGTCCATAGGTGCTGCTCATGCCTTTAATGATCTAATAATGTTTTTACATTCACTATTAGCATTTTCATCTGCCAAGATCTCTGCCGACAACTGTCTTGCATCAGGTTCTGATATTGCTTTGTTCACAGCTAAGACTATTTTTTTTTTCTTAAATTAGTGAAGGCTTTTCCAGAGCCTTGTATAATCTTTGTAAGTGAGGTGGATCTTTTCCTGGGTTCCTCAACTTTGTCACAAGCCCTTAAAATCAATAAGTGATATTGTTCAATAGAGTCATCAAATGGAATCTGTTCTTGTATATCGTAGTACTGTCCTTCATGCATCAACTGATTGTTTACTATATTGATTCCCGTGTATTTCACTGTTAAATAATTTTGACTTCTTCCCTTCACCACGTTAACCATTGCAATTGCCAACTAGCATCTTGTACAGCTGTCATCAATCCCTTATAGTCTTGTGGAATAATTCTATTTTGAGTAACCCAATTATTTAGACTTTGTTACCATATAAGGCAAGTGCATCCCATATGAAATCATGACCTCTTTAAAATTCCTTACATCTATCATTTCTATGGAACACAAACCTATCTCATCAGAATCTTGTTCCCCACTGTTAGCAGTCATATGCTGCAAGACTACCGGGAAACCTGATAGCGTTGATCTTGAAATCCCTGGCTGCTGTTTCTCCCACTCAAGAAGTGTGGCTGGTTCAAAATTAACCATTTCTCTCATTTTTCAGCTTTTCTCTGACCTGACTGCCTTCCAGCACAGTTTATTTTCCTCTTCCCTCCTGTGGAAAACTCCTGCTCTCTTTCTCAGTCACCAAGACTGGGCCTTTTAGTTATACCTTTTCAAGTGCTTCTGGCTTCCTGAGTGCTTCAGCTTCCACCCAGATTTTTTCCAGTTATCCCACCAAATCTGAAACTCTTACAGAAAGGATAGCAGAGTGACCCTTTCTGTTTTCCACTTCAGCCATTTTATGTGTGTGTGTGTCTCATGCCTCTCCATTTCCACCCCAAAATTTTCCAACTGCTCAGCCATTCTCTCAACCCTTTTTTGAGAATGAATATAGGAGAAAAGAAGAAGAAGGAGAAGGATAAGGAGAAAAAGAAGAAGATCCCCTCTGGGAGCAGAGCAGGAGATATCTCAGTTGTAGCTTCTGCAATAAATTTTTGCTGGCATCTTAGAACAAAATATTCATTCTTTTATCCCCACATCTCCTTTATGGCATTTGAAACCAAATTTCTCATTCTGCCTACCCCCACATTGAGTGCCACTCATAGCTGGTGTTTGCTACTGGGTGGGTTTTTCTTTCTTCCACCCTTCTCTTTTCACCCTTCCATCCCCCCAACACTAGATAAAAGACAATGAAAGGATACAGAGGAAAGGGGGTGACCATATTGTTAGGTGACCTGCTCATTAGGGGTATTTTACCTAGTTCCTTGGGGCAAATTTGATCTTGACTGTAACTACTGTCCTTGGTCCTTATTGCTTTGGTAGAAGTAAATATGGAAAATCATCTTTAATATGGATACTCATTTAGATATCTAACATCTTTATATTTCTTTGTGAATGATTACTTAACAAACTACAATCAATAACCTAAGCAACCAACAACCAGCAACCCACCTATTAGGTCTCTAGCATGTATATATTCCCTGAAATGTCCCTGGAATTCCAAACATCACACAATCACAGATGATATCAGCAGCTGGAAAAATTATGCTTCTGCTAGAGCATGAGGTAAATCATAGTCAGCTGCTGTGAAGGAGCCCTATATCCCCACACCTGGGATTAAAGCAAACAAACAAACAAAAAATTCTTGTAATATTGCTGTTTGTTAAAACAACCAAAATTCAAAATTCTCATTATAAAAACTGTTTCTGTTGTATATTTCAGTATGATAGAACTAGTTAAAACTAAAAGCAGGACTCAGTAGTACTTACCTTGAATTCCAGAGTACTGGAGGTAGAAGTATGAGGTTCAGAATTTTAAAGATCATCCTCTGATACAGAGGGAGTTGAGTTTGAAGTCCAGCTTTGCTAAATGAGAACATGTTTCAAAGTCAAAGAATACTTACCTGCAATGCATGAATACTGGGTTTGATCTGCAAAGACTTTTCATTTAAATATTATCTAGTGCAGTAACATTATATTAAATATAAAACTTGTGTGCTGGCAAGTTAGCTTAGTGGTTAAAAGTATGTATTGTTCTTGAAAAGGACCAGTGTTCTCTTCACTGCCCCCATCTTGGGCAGCTCAAAACTAGTTGTAACTAATACTCTCTATGACGTCTGCAGGCACAGCACTCATACCCATGAACCCACACAGATACACACACACACACACACACACACACACACACACACACACACACACA
>CAJQZJ010032342.1:4243006-4293131 GCA_907164525.1 Lophiomys imhausi
GAGAGAGAGAGAGAGAGAGAGAGAGAGAGAGAGAGAGAGAGAGAGAACTATCACACATTACTGTTTCCATCTTTGGTCCTTTTGGGGGAAAATTTTATTTAAAAGGAATGTGGTCCAATTTTGAAATTTAATAAAATTAGCTTTCACTGACAGTCACAAATGAAACTCAATTTATAAATTTATTAAAAAGGAGGAATAAAAGGATATCTGAGATGTCCAGATCTATCCAACAGTGCTGTTATATTATCAGAAAATCTACAGTACAAAGTAAATGATATCATATAATTTTCACATTTATTTATTTAGTCTGTGTGAGTGTGTGTGTGTGTGTGTGTGTGTGTGTGTGTGTGTGTGCGTGCGCACATGCGCACGTGTGTATGTGTGTAGGTCAGAGCACAACTTCAAAGAGTTATTCTCTCCTTCTATTATGTGGGGCCCAGAAATTGAAACATGTTGCCAGGCTTAACAGCCAGTTTTCTATCCCACTGAGGAATCCCACCAGCATAATGTCATACTATAATAAAAATAATTTTGACCTGACATACATTCTGAAGAGATAGCAGCAATCCACTGCCTGTAAACTATACTTGGAAGCCCTATATCCTTGTGATATAAAAATTTTGAGACTCCTGCAGGCTCCCATATACAACCAAATGCAATATGTCCTCACCTGTCTCTTAGTCATTGCAATCAGATGGCTAATTTTCTATTTGTACAAAGTGTAAAGAATTGAATATAGGCAACACAGGACTGAAGCAGGGGCACCATGCTTTCCCTTGCTCATTTCTGAATGGTTGGAATAACTACTATAAAGTTATTTTTGAGGGTGATTTCTATATATTTCTATGTATAGGTTTTACATTTAAACTTCATTGGGGTTTTAATCTATATACTTGCACAGTACAATTTAGTACATTTATTATTTATGAAAATGTACTGACCAATGTAAATTGGTCCTTATTTCCTATTTTCATTTGCAATTATCTATTATAAAAGATACATATTCATAAATAAGTATGGGGATTTGATATCTGGTTAAGCAATTTTTAAAACGTGATGTTCAATATCTTAGCCTATTGACATCTTCATGTCTGTATGTATAAAATAAGATCCTATGTATACCACCATGTTGCATAATATTTTTCCTGTAGAATCATGACCAAACATTTACTCACCCCAAACAGGGAACCAATAATAGATCAAAGTAAAGATATTTCCAAAGTCTGAACTGGTGGGCTTTATTGGGGTTACCTATAGGATGAAAGGTTACTATAGAGACAGGATTTACTCAAAGTCAGCTGTATCGCCAAAAGTTCACCATAACATGTGTGACAGGTGAGGGAAGCTGAAAACCTGGAGTTCACTGCACAACACTCATGCAGCTCAACATATTGGATAGTGTCCTTTCCATGTACTCAGTTGACATGAATCTTTTCCAGGCAGTTCGGCTTGTCTCTGCTTCTTCCAGACAGCTTGGTTATTCTGAAAGTATCTCCCAGTACTATTTACTGTTCACATACTGTACTTACTGTTTGGGGAAAGGAATAACCTAGTGAATCTAGTAAGTTTCAGTGACTTCTTGAATCTACTGAGTTGTTTACTTCCTGAGCACATAGAGCTTTCCTGGAGGATGGAATGTTTCACTAGCCTTAGATCACCCTGTTGTTTCATTTCTCTTTTGACAACCTGTGTCTTCCTAAGACTTCCCATTAGAATACTCTTTATATTTATCTCCCGTTTAACATTCTTTGTCTTAAAGATATTCCCTCTAATACAGAAGGTTTTAGTCTCAGAGAAAACTGCTACACAACACATTGTCACAGAGATCTAGAAAAATTTTTGCCAGATTTCATCTCCAGTACTAAATAGAATGTCTCAAATATTAGCTATTTCCATATTTAATCCATTTCCCATCAAATGTGATGTTCAATATCTTAGCCTATTGGCATCTTCATGTCTATATGTATAAAATAAGATCCTATGTATACCACCATGTTGCATAACATTTTTCCTGTAGAATCATGACCAAATATTTACTCACCCCAAATAGGGAACCAATAAAACATCAAATTAAAGATATTTCCAAAGTCTGAATTGGTGGGCTTTATTGGGGTTACCTATAGGATGAAAGGTTACTATAGAGACAGGATTTACTCAAAGACAGCTGTATCACCAAAAGTTCACCATAACATGTGTGACAGGTGAGGATGAAACTTTAGCCATTCCTCATCATGTTGCATGTGTTATTATGTAGAGAAATTTGATTTTGGATATTTTACGCTAATTTTGAGTGTATCATAGCTTGGTGAATAAAGAGATCGAGCAGACTTTCTTCAGAGAGTTGAAGTGGAAAAGTTTAACATGAGGATACACCACACCAATGATAGATGAGATAATTAAACACATTGACTGAATGTAGCCCAGACACTTTCAGGAGAGGTGACATTAAGAGACTGCTCGCCGCTATGATGGAAACCATTAGATGTTGAATCCAGTACTTGCTTCAACCAACAGTGAACTTGTTTTCGACAGTGGTTGACCAAGCACATACCTAGTTATGAACATGTTCTTTCTATCAAAGTCTTTAAATACATTTCTGTGAGACCTTTGTAACACTTTGTTTTCAAGGAATGCCTAAAAGGGAAACTATATCTACATACAAAAAATCAAGTGATATATAAATGCTGTCTTTGAGAGAAGACCTTTAAGTCACTCATGAAGGCAATATGCTAGTATCGTTCAGAGTTAGTGCTATAAAACCTTGACTATTAATCTGAGCACGAATGCCCAGCTTGCCATTCACATATAACTATGTTTGAAGAACACTAAACCTTTTGATGAACCACAGAGTCTTTAGGTCAAGAAGCCTGCAACTCCAAATTCATTGGTCACATGATAGAAAGATATCTTGCTAGCAAAGATGAGACACATATGCTTATAGTCAGGGGCTACATGAGTAAAAGGAATGGCAGACCTAATGAAGCAGCCCACACTGGTCATCCACACACACGTAGGCATGCTAATCTATTTTGTGATTAGAATATAGACAGGAATCTAACTCACTAAATATGCATGTGAATTAGCAATTTTTATTGGTATTGATTACTCTTTGTGTGTAAGGGTGAATATATGTTTTTATATATGCATGTAAACACCAGATTTTTGTGTCTGGTGTCTTCCTTAATAGTCCTCTGCCTTATTTTTTCATTTAAAATTTTTGAGAATTCCACACTACAGTGTTTGCATCATATTCACACTTCCCTCTTTCCCTTCCTGACCCATATAGACCTTAATTTTTAAGACAGTGTCTCTCACTGAAACTAGAATTCACCAATCTGTTTATATTGGTTAATAGAAAACCCAAGAATTCTACCAGCACTATACCCATCAGTTGTGGGATTGCAGAAACATGTAACATTATTTTACATTATGTTGTTTTTGCATGGGTGCTGTTAGATCCTCATGCTTGTGTGGTCAGTACCTCACCAAGTGAGCCATCTCCATAGCCCTATTCTCTATTTTTGAAATGTCGTATCTTATGTTTTGACATTAACCATCAGGTGATTGTGAGACTAAGATTCCAAAGTATTAGTGAAAGTACCAACATGTCTGCCAGGATCCTCATTAGCCCTGGAAGCTACCTATACCTGAGAAGAACAGCCCAAAGCAAAACAAAAGCAGCACTGGGTTCTCTAGTATCCTTCCACCTTCTCTTCACCCACACTCATGAAAACACTGGTTAAGATGGAAAATTCTTTAAAAAATATTGGCTGTTTTCTTCTCTATAGACTCAACTTGTAGCCAACTAGCCCATCTGACAGAACCTAAATGTAAGAGGTTAATAGAAGGCAACTTTATGTCTTTTATTACATAGGGGATTCTCAATCACAGAAACCATCCTTGGGAAACCAGGTGTAAATGAAAGGAAGTAAAGAATAAAAAACAGAGCATTTGTGTTCAGGACACTGATTTAGAAGCATCTGTGACACACTGTTGTCCCTGCAGGTTCTAATCATTTCATTGCCCTACTATGGTTGAGTGCTCTGAAGATCTTCAAACCCTGATTTCTTTTTAAGAAAGCTGATCTGAGTCTCCTGCTTATTGCCTGTGGGTGAGGATGTAGAATTTCTCAGCCCCATGTCTGTCTAAATGATGCCATGGTTTCCACCATGATGATAATGGAGTAAACCTCTGAAACTGTAAGCCAGCCCCAATTAAATCTTTTCCTTTATGAATTGCCTTGATCATGGTGTCTACAGTAATGAAACTCTAACTAGGACAAAGATGGTAAAGAGACTGGGTTATTGCTGTGATAGTCCTAACCATGTTTTTGTTTGGAGGAATGTGGATTTGGGGATTTTGGATTAAGAAAGCAAAAGAATGGAGTAAGTGGTGTTAATGAGTCATACTAGTGCTATGGGTTCAGGAATAGCTGAACTCTGACCACTCAAACACCAGACTCAGATTGTTGGAAGTTTATTGAATGCTTAACCAAGACTAATTAGTCAGAGACCCCAATCCTGGATTTGGGACCCAGGACTTAGCCCCGAGCTATTCTCAGTGTGAGTTCTCTCTCTCCTCTCTCTCTCTCTCTCTCTCTCTCTCTCATGTCTGTTGTTGTTGTTTATTACTTGAAGTTACATCTCCATCACAGTCCCCTTTCTCCACCCTTCCCAATCCCACCCTCTCCTCCCTCTCCCACCTATCCTACTCTTCCAGAGTGGGTTGCTCCTACATATCAGCCACCCTCAGTTCACCAGTCATATGATAGACAGAGTGAGTTCTTACAGGAAAAATCATAATCAAGCAGGAAGAAAAACATATATATATATATATATACATATATATATATATATATATATATATATATATATAAACAATCAACTCTATTCCAGGAACTTTGCATTCAACCAAGCAAGAGACACCATTCTATACTAGGTACATCATGCCTAGGCAGCTAAACAAAGCAATTCAAGATGATTGGTTGGGATTTGGGGCAGGAGGGACTTAGGGGCTTTCCAGTTCCTCATAATTCTAGGGAGTAGAACATAGTAGGGTATTATGGTTTTGTATAAGCAGAGCATACATCATTTATTCAAGTAGAAGAGCTACAGTTAGAGAAAGTTAATTTTTTAATGTCAGGCAGGCAAAGCCTAAGCATTTGAACTTAATTTAACCATATGATTAAGATGGAGACCAAAGACAAAAATGGTTGCAAAATTCTAAAAGCCACATCTGGCCTAAGCACAGAGAGGCTAAACTTAAGTTTACACTAGTAAAGTATGAACCTCAGTGGTGCTGAGGATGTATTGAACCATATGAGACTAGCTCGAGGTTTCAGTTGGGAAGAATTTCAGTGTGTTGCCTAGAGATGATTCTTATGATATTTGGGTTAGAATGTAGCTTTTTGCCCCATCTGAAGAGTCTGCCTGATGCTAAGGTGAAGAGATTTAAATTACTTTGCCAAAGAAAATCTCCAAGCAGTCTAGCATAGACTCTGTCCAGTGGCTCACTCTTATGTAGGGCATTTTCGTAAATAGAGCAAGCCGAGAAAGAAAAAAAATACAAAATATGTGGTTTAAGGATTAAAGGAGCACCAGGAAATAGAATGGAACTAAATCGTGTGTTCAAGGGGATAACCAGATTAACGATATTTAATGGAATTAAGGGAGTGGTAACCTCAGGGCAAGATCCCACCCAGATAAGCTTCTATCTTTTGTAAAGGAATTAAAGAACAGTATAGGTCCAGTTATGGTGGGATACACCTTTAATCCCAGCAGATGGAACCTTCAATCCCAGCACTTATGAGACAGGCATGCAGTTCAAGATCAGCCTGGTCTCCAGAGCAAGCTCCAGTACAGACAAGCTTGGGCAGTGAAGGAAGCCATGGAAAACAGAAAGTTGATGAAGATATAGTTCAACGAGGGTGCCATGTTGCAGATCCAGAAAGCAGTAGAAATGGCAGCTCCAGCCCACGTAAGCTCTGGCTTTAGACTGAAGAATAGAAGAAGGGGTTATAGAATCTCCCTCTGCAACTAAGAAATGTGACTGAAACTAGATGTGACAGGGGTGTTTGTCATGGAGGCCTAGAGAGCTCATTGCATGAAGCTGTGAGTTTGATGTTGCCTTGGAGACCCTAAATGTTGGAGATGCCAGAGTCGTGGGATACCTGTCAAGGAGAGCTACTAACTGGGAGTCAACCAGTCCAAAAGAAAGAAGTGTGTTGGAGTCAACAAAGATGCAAAAAGTTGAAGATCTGAAGAGTGCTTTGACATCAAACATAGAGATGCAGAGTTTGGAGTTTGCCCAAATGAACCACACATTTCTATATTGCTTTGGTCCAGTATTCCCTTCCTTACATTTTGGAACAGTATTGTATATCCTGTTCCATGATATGTTGAAAGTATATGATCTGCTTTTGAATTTTGACTTTATAGGGGATTACAGTTAAAAGATTGCATAAATCTCAGAAGAGACATTGCATCTTAGACTTTAAACATTATTGAAACTGTGATAGACTATGGAGAATTTTGAAACTGGACTAAATGCATTTTGCATTATGTTATAGCTACAAGACTATTAGGGTGAGGGAATGGAATGTACTAGCTTGAATAGGAATGGCCCCATAGACTCATGTGTTTGAGAATGCTTGGCCCATGGAGAGTGGTGCTATTAAGAGGTGTGGCCTTGTTGAAGTAGGTTTGGCCTTATTAGAAGAACTTTATCACTATTGAAGTGGGCCTTGAGTACCCTTATCCTCAAGCTCTGCCCTTGTGGAGGACAACCTCCTTCTTGTTGTCTGTGGATCAAGATATGGAACTCTCGGCTCCTTCTCCAGCAATCATATCTGTCTGCATGCTGCCATAATGATAATGGACTAAACATATGACACTGTAAGCTAGCCCCAATGAGATGTTTTCCTTTATTAAAAAAATAAATCTGAGCTAACATTATGACAAAAGACTCACATGTTTACCAAGCATGCTAAATGCTAGCCTTGTGCTATATGTTGCTAGGAGAGAGGGAGATAAATAGGATAGACTCCCTGTCTTCCCGGACTTAGTGTGGTGAGCTATATTCACAAATAGCTGTAATCTGAAGCAATATAGGGAAAGCTATGTAAGTACTCTAAAGTGTTCTGTGAGTAAAAGTAGAGACACAATTTTGATAAGTAGAGATGGGAGAAAGGCATACAGTACCATTTGAGCACAGAGCAAAGCTGGGAAAGCTCAAAGATTATTGATAAATAGCTGTGGTATGAGTTTACTTTTACAACAGATAGCTTAAATGATCCTCAATAAGTTGCCTTGTGACTATACCACATTAATTTACTTCAAGATTTTTTTCCATGAACATTAATGTAAGGGTAAAATAAATTTATTAAAACAGGAAGATAATTTTAATTTTCTCCAGTTTAGTTCATTTTAAATAGAAAATTTAAAATAATGAAAATATTTGATGTATTTTTCTAATTAGAAGAATGCATTTTCTAATATATAATCGATCTAATTTGTCATGTTGTTCATCAAAGTGTAGGTCAAGTGTAGACATTAGGAGAATTATTCAATGGTCTGTCTTGACTCCAGTTTATTATTATTATAAACATACAAATACTTTTATTGAATACTTATAGGCATATTTGATTAATTCTTTCAATTAAAATTATTGGACTGGATAATCCAAATTATAAAAAAAAACTCTCAATCTCCACTTCTCTTAATTATTGCTCTTTCATATTACACTCGGTTTTCATTTCTTTATTGAAAATTACTTACATATATCCTTATAAGCAATGTTATGACTTCTAGTTTGCTATGATTCTAATGTAAGATATTCCTCAAGGCTTATTGTCTAAGAGGCGGTCTCTAGGTAGTTATGTAAGGATAGTTCTGGTAGGTCTTAGAACTTTTTGAACATGTGGCCTAATGGTTGTCATGGTAGGAGCAAGACTAGAGAAGTATACTTATGGAATTCTAACCTGAGCCATCTGAATCCTTGTTGGCTATGGAGATGTGAGATATTGCTTTTTTCTTTTGGTCTTTGCTTTGTGTGTGTGTGTGTGTGTGTGTGTGTGTGTGTGTGTGTGTTTTCTTTTGTTTTGTTATGCTATGTTTGTTTTGTTTGTCAGGTTTTCTGAGTAACAGCCCTGGCTCTCCTGGAACTTGCTTTGTAGACCAGGCTGACCTTGAACTCACAGAGTTCTGCTTGCCCCAACCTTCCAAGTACTTGGATTGAAGGTGTGCACCACCACTGTCCTGCTAAATCTTACTAGATTTAATTGTTTTTTAAATTTTGATTAACTCTATCAGTCCATAAAATTGGGATCTCCTCCCATTTTCTCATATTTTTTTCAATTTCCTTTTCATCAAATTGACATTTTCATCATAGAGGTCTATAACTCCTTGGTTAATTTTATTCCAATATATTTTGTTAATGTTGAGTCTATTGTGAACAGGAGTACTCCATGATCTTTTTTCAGTGCTTTTGTTGGTAGTATATAGTAATGTTACTGATTTTTTAAGTTTATACTATGTCCTGCCACTTTGCTGCAATAACTGTTTCTAGAATGTTTCTAGTAGATTTTCAGAAATCTCCTATGTATAATATTATATCATAAATAAATAGGGATTATCTTAATTCTTTTCTAATTTATTCTTAAATTTCCTTCTTTTTGCCTTACTGCCCCAGCTAAGTGCTCTCAGGATTACATTGAAAATAAGCAGATATGGTGAGCACCCCTGCCTCATTTCTGATTTTAGTGGGGTTGCTTTGAGTTTTTTCCAATTAGGATAATGTTGACTGTGAGTTTGCCATGTATAACCTTTATTATGTTGAAATACATATTGTGTTGAGATATAGTATCTTCAGTACTACTCTCTCTTGGACTTTTATCACAAAAGCATATTGACCTTTGCCAAGCTTTTTCTGTATTATTGAAATTAAAATAAAATCATATTACTTCCCTTCTTCCCTTCCATACTTTCAAACCCTCCCATGTCCTCTCCTCCCAGCTCCTTCTATATATCCACTTAACAGTTGGATTGATAGCCTTGTTTCTTTGATAATTATTGACACATATATGCATAAATGTGTGCACACACACCCATATATCCAAATGAATAAATATGTAAGTACTATCAGCTGAGTCTGTTTAGTGTTGTTTCCATGTATAAGATTTCATAGTTGACCCCTTTGTATTGAATAAGTGATTAAGGGACTTATCCTGGGAGAGACTAATTCGTCCTGTCTAATCAGTCACTGATTGCCTGTAGTTCTTTGTTTGAAGGTAGGACCCCATGAGATTTCCCCTTTCAACTTCACATGTCTACTAATATATTTCATTGTTAAGCTCTTATTTAGGCAGGGTTCATGGGAGTAGCTTCCCTTTCATTTCTAGGAGACACAATCACATAGTTGTTTTCCTAGTCTTCTGGCTCTTACAATCTTCCTGCCTGTTCTTCTGCAATTTACCCTGAGTTAAAGATGCAGGAGTTGTATTGCCAATGTATCACCCAATAGGGTTTAACATTTCATGATCAAGTGATCTCTGCATTTGATCAGTTGCAATTTTCTGTAACGTTCTCTGCTGGAAAGAGATGATTCTTTGACGATAGGAGAAAGTTAAACTTATTTGTGGGTATAAAGATAAGAGTGGAAATGCTGGTATGAATTACGCTGGTATAGAAAATTGGTGGTAATGAATTATTCTCTAAGATACATAACCTCATTAGCCATGGGTAGATTGATAGTTTTCTAGAATATGGCATGATTTCTATCCTGCTGAGGGGCCTTAACTCCATTAGAAAACTATGTTTACCATAAAGACATGAGTGTACCTACTGAATTCTCGGGGATATCTTGCCATGCTTGTCATTGTTGTGGTTCTTATACATCATAGCAGAGTGGGACTATTGACTGCTTCTCCTCTTTAGCAGCTTACATAGCACCTTCTGGTACAATGAGACATAGACTGCAGAAAGGAAGCTTTCAGGTTAGAGCCAGCACAAATCCCCTGTGTCCTGTATCCAAACTATATGGTGTCTTCAGTGTAGGGTCTTGCCTCAACTTCGGAGAGTCAACCAAAGGAAAAAAACAATAGCTTATATGGCTTAGGGCATCAACTGGAGTACCTTGACCAACAACTCAAGTAGAGGGTTCTCATGCATGGTATTTGGGTTTTTGTTAGACATTGTATTCTGAATATTATTGAATATATCAATCTCAATCTAACTTTAGTTGTTCTTAAAATTTTTAACTTTTCAAAACCTTTTACTCTATAGTTTAATATTTAATTGTGAAATCATAAAATGTCATTTATTACAATGACTAATAATTTAGTAATAATTTTCCACTTGTTGATTCAGTTCCTCTCAATTATAATAGGCTTCAGATCATAATTTTGTTCGACTGAAGTTGTTTTCTTTTTTTTCTTGTGCTTTTTGTGATGTGTAAGAACATGGCCATCCCCCACTTTTCTAGTCACAGACTCTGGACAGCAGTAGAACAGCCAGCTCTCCTAGGACTTCACCAGCATCTAATTTTCTTTTTAGAGTCCCCAAACATGTCTGTCTCCAAGTCAGCAGGAAGCAGCCTAAAATGCACACAAGGACCCCATTATTGTCCCACTACCTTCCTAGTTCCCATTTTTCTTTTTAATTAAATAACAAGGAAGGAATGTAAGTCTATAGGCTTTTCCACTGGCCTTATTTCAAAGGTCCTTTGCGGTCCTAATTGTTTACATCATCACCTGCTGCTAGGTGCTGAAACACCTGACAGGATAAAAGCTTCCATCCACTCCTTTCTTGGTTGGTCTCTTTTTCCCCTTTCTCTTTTCCTGTGTCTCTCTCTAAGATTCTCTCTCTATCTCCCATATCCCCTATTCCTATTTCTCTATCCCTCCTCCCCTCCCTCTCTCTGTCTACCTTCCTCTCTCCTCTCTCCATCTATCTCACCCTTAACTTCCTACCTTAATAAATCTTATACCAGAAAAAAAAAAGAACATGGCCTTCTTTACACCCTTCCTTTCATTCTATAATATAAACACTGTTCGTCCATGCGATTTTATTCTCACGTCTTCACTCTGAATTCTGGGAGACTAACGAGTTATTTCATAAATTGATTTGATAGTTTATATTTACTCTCAATAGTACTAATTTAAAATTTTATATTTAGTTTTATTTTTCTCTGTTTGTTTAATACCTTTTGTATTTGTTTAATGATATTTTTACTTCTATACCCTGAGTTTGTCAAAAGAAGTAAATTTAAAATTTCTAAAGTATACTTAAGCCATAGAGATTGGGGCTAATTTACCAAAGAGAGAAAAGTTTGTATTCAACAGGTGAATCAGGATTTTCTCAATATATCTACCATTTTCTATGCTGGTCAGCATAGATTTTTATCACCAGTAAGGGGGATGCTAAACTAAATTTTGCAGCGGCTTTTATAAAGATGCTGTAATATATAATAGGGCAGGGTATTTTATTCAGTGATCAATGAAGGAGTGGAGTTCTCAATAAGTGGGAATGAATCAAAGAGAAATTCATTAACCTATAAAAAATATTTAATTAAATTATTTATTAGTATTTATATTATGGTTAATTGGTTTGGCAGTTGTTAATCTTTAAGCAGCTATTATAAATGAGTACACACACACCACATGGATTTTAGAAGCCTTGGCCTGAATTGTGCAATCCTAGCCCATCTAAGCTAGCTCATAATTCTATTACACAAATATGACCCCATATATATATATACGTATATATATATATACGTCCCCTTGGACTGCCATTCTCCACGACATGCCCATGCTTCTGGCCATGTGGAATGAGGTTCTTTTTTCTAACCAATGGTGTGAGTCCTCTTTCCTGCTATTCCTGGCTAAACTGCCTGAATCCTTTTTCTAAAGCACAGGCTTCCTGTTCTAATCTCAGGAAGTCCCACCTTTCTCTGTCTTTGCCCAATCTCAGGCCTCAGCATTTTATTTAATCAATCAGAGTCAATATAAGTAACAGACAGCAAAAAGAACCAATTAACATTTAGAATGCTTAACACTACCCCACCAATTCCCTCCTTTTGTCTAATAAAATGGCTAATTTTTTTCACTCACATAGTAAAAACAATAAGAACAAATATGAAACAATCAAGAAAACCATATATAAAAGTTATATACATAATGTTTAGCCTATTTTTATCAGGCAATCTTGAAGAAGAAAAACAAATCATTTATTTTGGTGTGTCTAAAGTTCTAAACCTAAACAATTTCTTTCATATCCTATATTTATAAACCTAAAGATTTTATCTGGACTTGAAAGTATCCTTTTAAATCCTAAACAACTCAAGTTCAATTGAAGTTTTATAACTATTATGCCTTCAATCCCATCAAAGGCATAAGAAGTGATAAAGTTATTATTTGAGTGAGTAGGAAACATAAAAGAGAAGCTCCCAAAAAGAAATATGATAGTTTGTTGCCTAGAGTCTCAAATACCTCTTGATATCGTTGGAGCATCATCTTCAGCCTTCTGGCCAAGCATTTTTTACAGACTAAATTGTGCAGCAGGAAATAAAAAGTATTTTCTCATTCTTTCTCTGAAGAAACAGGACATTGACTTACCTGCATTTAAGCTCTGGTCCATCTTTGGACTATATATAGTCTGTTGAGAGAGCAGGGGCATTTTTGCCCAATAGGAATTATCTCCTGATGGGAGATTTCTTTTTGATGCTCATTGTCTTCTTCCAAGTCAAATGGGAGCTGTCAGGAGCTGACTGACTTAAGTTAAATAATTCTTAAAATAATAAAAACATCTTTAAAATGTCATTTTCTGTATGCCTCTGAGGATTTTGAAGAAATCTATTTTATTTATAAATCTATTTATCATCTATCTTCTATCTTTGAACAAACTGTATATTTTAACCATTTACTATCTATTTAACCTATTAAGTCTATTTTGTGGTAAATTAAGACTAGTATTTGACATGGCCAGAAGCTTGAATGGCCAGTCAACTTGTATTATTCAGACTCCTAAATAGATTGCAATAGCAACCCATGAAAGTATTGGAAATAAACCTGTACTTTTAAATGAGTTGTATAGGCACAATACCTTATATAAGAGTTGAAATACACATATTATGTGTCAAAATATGAAATTCTATACTGATGAATCAAACTTAATCTTATTTTTGTATCAATATACAAAATTCTATATTAATGTATTGAAAGAAACCTTATTTGAGAATAACAATAATTTTAAGTTTCAAAGCAGATTCAATAATCTATCCTTATATCTTATCATTTCTATATTATATACATATATCCCCCTCTTTTTCTTTTCAAGTCTTTTCCCCCTATATAAAAAAAGAAGAATAGAGAAAAAAAAAAAGAGATCTCCAAGTCTAACTTTCTATACCTTGCTTACCAAGACCATATAACAATTTGTAACAATTCCCCCTAAAGGACATCTATAACCCACCAAATAACCAAAGAATCATCCACCCCACATTTTGGGAATAGGACGTCACTCTCTTAAAACTTCTTCCTGCTGAATTGGGATGCAGAAAACCTGTTTAGGGCACCAAATAAAATGAAAAAAAAATGGTTAAGCAAGTAAATTGTAACAATTGTTGTCCAGTCTCTATGTGTTCAGCAATTTGAATGTCTTGAGCAATTTGTAGTTCGAAGCTGGACTTTGGGTAGGAAAGTTCAAGGCTTTATTGAAGTCCTGTCTGGAACACTCTCTGAGGCTGGACCATCTCAGCAACCTGTTTGAAGTTGTTCTGGATGCAGATTTTTGAGGAAACAGCTATTGAGGCAGTCTATGAGGCTGGATCATTTGGATTACTTGTCTTCTTTGACTCAGGTCCCATTGTTCTGAAAATATATAATTTCTCACAAGTAACATATAGTTCTGCAATTACCAAAATGCCTTGGATGTGCAGAATGCACAAATAAACTAAGGAATATTTTCTGTTCTTTGAACAGAAAAAAGATATTTGTAAGTCTCCATTCATGCCATATAAAAACATGGCATGTAATAGTATTACATATATATGCTATATATAATCTATTTTAAATTGAAAATAAAGTATAAGACTGAATGGAGTTTAAATATTCTCCTCTACAGTTGACATAAATTTATTAATTGATTAAAAAAGTTTTACTCTGTGTTGTTCTGGCTTTTTGTAGATTAGGTTGGCTTCAAACTCAAAAGGAACCAATCTGTCTCTGTCTTTGTCTCCCATATTTTGGGAACAAAGGTATGCATTTATATATTTATTCTTTCCTTTTCTCCTTTCTTTGGAGATAATTTCTATATGGATATATCTATCCTTATTGAGACAAGGTTTCTCTTTGTAGCTTGGGCTGTCATGATTTGCTCTGTAGAGCTCTGTAGATTTAGATTGGCCTCAAACACACAAGGAACCTGTTTTTTCCTTATCTCCCAAGTTTTAAGATCATGGTATGAATTTAAATAATTGAATTACACTTATTAAACAATAACATTAATTAAACCATTTTGTATTAGAGTTCCATTTCTCCCATGGAATCTCCATTCTTAAGGAGATTTGTGTAGAATAGCAAGATGTGCTATTTTATGTTAGCTTTTCTTAACTGTTGGCTGTGGGAGGCATGCTGTTTGCATGTTCTTCCCCAGCCTAACTCTGGGTCCTTACATTGATTAAGAGAATATATCTCTTTCTCTCTCTCTTTTTTTTTTTTGAGACACGATTTCTCTGTGTATCCTTGTCCTGAACTCACTTTATAGACCAGGCTGACCTTGATGAAGGTCAGGGATCCATCTGTCTTTGTTTCTCAAGTGCTGGGATTAAAGGAGTTCACCACCATACCCAGAAATTAACAGATCTCTTTTAGGGGCAAAATGCCTCTTGAAACCATCCTCCAGTGGGAACCCCATACCTAAGGAGACTGGCTTGTGACTCCTTTCTCTTTATGCAAATTTAAGATCATGTGCATTTTTCCATTAGATCAGTAAGGACATTATTAAACTTAACATCAAGGAAAAAATGTGTCATTTCTGAATTCTAGACTGTCTTTAGTAAGCAGTCTTATCTTATCAGCAGGGTTCTGCCCTGCCTTCATTGTTTAAACCAGGCTGGTCTTGAATTCAGAAATCTGCCTGTTTCTTCCACTAGTGCGATGGGATTAAAGGATTAAGGGATTAAGAGTGTGTGCCACTACCACCCTGCTCAAATATTTCACTTAAATCTCAGATATTAGTAACATTTTAACCCAGAGAGCAACTTTGAACTGTAGAGACAAATTCAAAATCTGCCCAAAATCTTCAAAAATCTCTTATGTTTTAGCAATCCAACCAGAAAAATACCCTTTCTACCTCCTAATATAGGAAAATCAAAGACATCTGAACAAAATCAAGCAACGAAACAACATTCCAAAAGCCTTGGCATGTCTAAACCATGCCATCCCATGCTACAATTAAAGCTTTATTCATTATTCCTTAGAATCTAGTTTGGCTGCATTTCACTGGTGGGCCAATACCAGAAACTCCTGATAGGCACCTAGTACCCAGGGAGCTATTAGCTCCTGCTGTCATCAATTTTGTATTATCTATTGGGAAGGACCTCCCTCCTTCCTTCATTATCATTGTTGGCAATTTAGCATTCCATTTGTAAATTCTTTCCTTTAAGACTATCCTAGTCTGAACTTTCTCAAAAAAGATACACAGAACCACAATTGTCAGGGTAAAAATCATTAGCATGCTAAGAGGAACAAACTCAATTGGAATCCAAACATATTGAGGCATTATGAATTCTTCCATTTTTAATCTAGGCGACTAATTCTGCTCTCAAATTCTGTTTAGAAGGCTGCCAGTTTTTTAGTACGTAAGGAGAGTCAATAGAAGTAATAGACAGCAAAAAGGACCAGTTAACATTTAGAATGCTTAACACTACCCCATCATTAACCCTTCCCACAGAAGTCATGTATGTTCTTCAGGTACACATTGGAAATTTGTTTATTAAAATTTTTCTTGATCCATTGTAAATTATTGTGGCTTGATGTAGTGTACACTAACCCCTTCCTACATGCAGACACATTCACAGAGATATGGTCAGACACACATAGACACACACATTGTAGCTCTTTTAATAGTACTAGAAATTTGTAAAAGTCCTCCTCACCTCTCACTCTTTATCTATCTATCTATCTTTTTTATCTTTGTGTATGTAAGGTTGTGAAATTTTCTATCTTTCCACAGTTTAATCTATTATTTTATAATAGACTATAATTTTATTTAATCTATAATTTCATTATAGTAATTTTAACTTAGTTTTTTGCCTCCCTTTTTGCCATGTTCTCAAAAATTCCTTGAAAAATAAATTATCCAGATAATGAAGTTTGGATCTATTTTTCCTTTTATGCTCTTGTCAGTAGAAAAGGACCAAAACAAAAATAGAAGATGGGAGAAGGCTGGGGCCTTATTGCCTATCAAAATGGAAAATACTTCTCTATAGCAAAATTTAAAACTCTCCGAAGTATATCTCAGCATAACGTACAAGCTCCAGGTTCAGTGTGAAACTAGTCTTAAAAAGAAAGTGAGAAACTACTCAAGACAATTACCAAGGGCTTCTGAACTCCATATGCATGTATACACTTTTATGCATACTTACATGAATATACATATATAAATATATGTGTATATATATCACATATATGCAAAATATATGAATTAATATTATGCCTCAAATATTAATAAATATTTCTATGCTACAAAATTAGCAAGGTGAATAAATAATACTACCATATCACCTTCTTTAAAGTTAGTTGAGACTGGAGAGATAGCTAAGCCTAGGTTCACAACCAAAAATAAATTCAGTTTGGTCCTTATGTCATCTTATGAAAGTGAAACATTTTATGAGTTAAAAATAGAAACATTCATCTTAATTTTCTGCCTATGTTTATGACAGCTATGCCCAAATATAAGGAAACTATAGTGCAGAGCCCATTTAATCTTTGATTCGCCACAAGCTATGCATGAATTTTAGAAATCTCTCCTAATTGCTTACCCTTTGTATGCATGTATTTTTATTTTGTGTATATGAGTGTTACATGCATGTATGTATATGTACAAAATGTACAACTGATGCCTAAGATGTACAAAAGAGGGTGTATGAAGTACTGGAACTGGAGTTGCCAACTGTTGTGAGTAGCCATGTGTATTACAGGTACCAAACTTAGCTCCTCTATAAGAGCATCAAGTATTTTTAACTGCTGAAACATCTCTTTGACCCTTTAATTCTCATCATTTTTAATGTTTATTTATTACTTATTTAATTATTTATTACTCCTCTCAGTCCCAGCCTCCCACCTTTTCCCCCCTCTCCCACCTATCCTACTCCTCTGGAGTGTATTACCCCTACATATAAGCTCCCCTCAGTTCAACAGTGATATGCAGTTTAAGAACTTCCTCTTGTACTAGGAACAGTCTGGCATCAGATGATATACACAAGACAAAAATGTATCTATGAATATATTGTTGATTATTTAATTTAGCTATGCCAATGCTACTTTATACAAACAAAAACTTATTGCCACAAATGAGAGTAGAGGAGTGTGATATTTTTTCAAAATGATTGACAAAATTGATTAGAACAGATGTCAAATTCAATTTCAGAGAAAGTCATTTATCCAAACAAATATGGATTAAAAATGAGGAAATTATATTTGCAGAGATAAGCTTATTTCAAAAGCAGGATACTTACAATGGCCAGGATCTCTCATAATTACAGAAACACTAACAATTACAACAACCCATGGAAACCTACAGACACCACTAGCATTGTGTCAAAAAAAGAAAAAAAAATTTATCGTCTAAACAATTGGATGCTGAAACAGATATAGTAGAATGTTAAACAGATATAGTAGAATGTTAAACAGATATAGTAGAATGTTAAAGTCAGGTGCCAAATACATATGGACTGGACATTGGCAATGTATGCTAAGCCATATAACTCTCATAATTGTGGCCTAATTACTTCTGTTGTTTTGTATTGTATTTATTGTTATAAGAGAAAGAACCATTTGTTGGACTGAAAGGGGGAGCTGTTGGGGGAAAAAGATATACCTTAAACTTAAAAAGAAAGAGAAGAGGATGGGGAGGGTTTGAGGGGGAAGACGGTGGGAGGGGGGACTGGAGGGGGAGTAGGGAGGGGATTGTCATTGAGAAGTAACTTGAAGAAATAAAAAATAATTTAAAAGAAGAATAAAAATCTGGAATTTGTGTACCTTTCTAAAAAAACAGAGTTGATTATTATTTATATTTTAGACAGATTCTCTAAATATTGGTTCTCAATGTCCTTCATCTGAGATAATTTGGTTACAGTAAGTCCAATAATTCTTGTGCAATTTCTTTCTCTAAATGCTCAGATTGAAAATAGATTTGTGTTACACCTCCCAGGGGCTTATTTGATGGAAAATGATTCAGTCCACCTCAATAGGACATCGTATTATCAGAGACAAAGGATATTATATCACATGGAGTGTTTTCTGTTTTACTTAGAAATTGTCTAATGAGTAAAGATGAATTTTGTTTTAATTCTCTAAATTAAGACAGGTCAGCAAGCAAAATCTTCCCACAGCATTCTTTCTAAGAGATCTCCATCTGCTGAACCCACAGAAAAGCCAAGTCAAGTCAACCCATAGTGAACAAGTTATATGAGCAAGCATATACAATTATAGTATGTGCTGTGATTTTGTTTAATGTTCTTTGGTCAGTGTCAGAAATATGAATCTCAATCTGTCAATGTTTCCCCACATTTATAAAGCAGCAGACACAGCATTGGTAAGGAATACAGCTTTTTCTAGGGGATGTCAAAAGTTAAAACATCAGAAAAACTTTTTTTTTTTTTTTTTTTTAACAACTGGCTTCACTTATCACACAGCAGAACCTGAAAAAAGGTCTCTGGCACCTGAAATCATTTAATGTGTTTATGGCAGTGATAAAAATCACTTCAGGTGTTGCTGCAGCAACAGCTTTGAAAGCAATAGAGTTCCAGCGTAGGGAAGATCCATCAAAAATAAATCAAACCTTGTTTTGGGGGTGCCAAAGGAAGAGTGTGTAATGGAAAGTTATTAAGACCAAAGCCATGTGCCAGCTCTGGCCCAGCACTGGGCCCTCCTGCCTGAGAATTCCCCAGTCAGTCCCTGCCCCCTCCTCTCTTCCCAGCTATTGACAGGAGACACATGGGCTGCAGGTGACAGAATGTAAGTGCTTTAAGGCTTTGGGAGCCATTACTAGCCTATTGTTTTGCAATCACATCACACAGAGAGACCGAGGGAATCACTTCAAAAGTTTCTCACAATTTCTAAAACAATGATGTTTCTTTACCATCTAATAATTTCTGGCTTATATATAAAGACAGTATTTAATACACACAAAATCTTAACTCTCAAGAAATGTATCCCTAATATCAACTTGTTTATCAAATCCCAAGGCCTATGAAAACAATTTTTCACATATTAAAAAAGTAAAATTAAGTTAATACGCAGTATCTCAATTTCATATTCCATATTCCTTCTATGCAATCTTTCCATACCAGCAATGTTCTGGAAACCTATTATGTGTATACTTTAAATTTGAATAAGTTCTATTTAAGAGGGTTTTCTTCATAAAAGTAAATATTATTCATTTTTGAATAATAATGTCATTTTAAAATGGAGACATGAAGCTTTCCATGCTTTTTATGGTGATATTTAGAGAACAGGATGAAAAAATAAAAAATCAAATTGTAGCTCAAATTTACTAGAATGAGAGATCCCTTAATTCTGTTAGTTACTGCCCACATTAGCTATGCAGCTGACTGCTAATCATAGAACATTGGGTTCCATGTGCCAAAATTCATATTTCACTGTATCTTAATTTTTCACCTTTTATGACTCTAATACCAGGATTTCCACATTATGCTGTGTATTGGCACCACTGAAGCCCTAACTAATATGTGCATACATCTCTTTCTTTTCAAAGTCATCCATGATAACTTGAGCAGTTCATCTTAGATCCAATATGATAGGAAGTACAGACAATCTTGTCACATTTATTTGCATCCTAGTCACCCACATTGTACAAGATACTTTCACATTTGTTTCATAATTATAACCAAATTAAATGCACACATACAGAAAAAAGTCTTGATATGGAAGACAATAAACAGGGGCAACATCTGCTCATAGACCTCAGCTTATGAAATTGATTTGACAACTGCTTTTAAAATACTTATGTTAAAAACTGGGTTTGAATTATTAACAAAAATTATTTACTTGATCATCCAAACTTCTGGTTGTGTCATGCCCAGATCTCCGACTCTCCACCCATCACGGATGCTTTCCACCATGCACTTCTACCACCCTACTGTAGAGTGTGCATAGTCACTGATCCTCAATGCCACTGTCACATTCAGCCAACCAGGCTAAAACACAGTCTTGTGCAAATCTCATCATTACCGATCCGAATTCACTTGAACAAGGGAGAAAAATAAGTAATCAGCACATCTTAGAAATACATTCTGTTCTTTTAATCCAATGCTATTATATTCTAGCTATATGCTCAGAGCTCCGTATGCCTGCGTTGTATAGGTACTGGCTACTTCTCATGAACCCCATGCCACTTTTCATAAGCTTTAATTTTTGCAGCTTAAATTTTCATGCAAAATCATAAATTGTATTATTAAACAGACATATAATTCTATCTTTCTAAGAAAATAGTTTTGGTACATATAAAAAAAACATCACGTTATCCCCTTGGATTTTTCCATTCTCACACTCCCTCCACCGCTGTTATTACCCAACTGTTTTGCCTGTTTAATTGTTCTCTAAAGGTCTCATTATCACCTAATTTAGTTTTCTAGGGATTTCTTTCCAAAAGGCTTTGAGCAAGGTAACTTAAAGCAGTGTAAGTGTGACCTTGTGTAATTATTCATGGAATCGGGGATTTCAAGCTTCCACTGAAAACTCTAGGGGAGAGTCTTGCCTTGGAGTCTAGAGCAAAATCAAGATGCTTTCAGGAAATCCTTCTTGGTTTTAGTAGCTGATTTTCTCCAGAAGTAGCCCAAGGTGAGGGAGGTAAGAAGTATGAGTCTTTGGTAAGCCAACCTCAGATGCAGCACACCATCCTGTTCACTGTGTTCCACTGACACAAACTGTCAGCTGGGACAGTGAGTGCAAGTGCGGGGAACTTTGAGAAGGACCATGGAGGTTGGTTTCCAACATTTATCTATCAAAAGAACTGCTGAATGACTAAAGTTTGCAAGGGTGTTTATCATTGTTTCTCTCTCTCCTATGTCCCAATTCATGAAACTAAAGGACAGTCACTGTGAAAGAGAAGCTCTCCTCTGACATTTCCAAACTCTGTCTTTTGGGATTTTGAGAAGGGGTGGGTGTCTGAGGTATGGACATATAATTTTCAGTGACGGACTGTGTAGGAGTCTCTCTGGACCTATTTGTTGCATGAAAAGTTCCTGCGAGTTAGTCAACAGATTCTAAGAGGTAAGCCAGGCACTTTGTGTTCCCATGTCCCATGCACCAGTGTTCACCATTGTGACTCACCATAACATCAGGGGCATCTGATTATGTGAACAGCTGTCTGAATTTTTAATAGAATATCCTATACATGAGGAACACAGAAATACTCCTCTATAGCCATGCCTGAGTCTATTTTCCATCAAACATAATCTACTTGAACACTCCAAATTCTACCTCCAGTAAAAATATTGTGATTACTAAATCAGCAAGACCTAATTCAGTCTGTTTAAATTCTATTTACACATGGCTTTACCACAGCTGTCTCTACTGGCATCAAAATACTCTTAATTTTTAAAACAAATAAAAGACCAGAGAGTAGCTTTGTTTTCCTGTTCGAATAAAGATACAAAACATAAATCACTTCAAAATAATTGTGCAAGTCACTGAATCTTAATCTTTATCACATTCTTGCTTGTTATATACCAAATATCACAGTCGGTTTTTCATTCACTTAATCCTTTATGTTTTTATTAGGGGGTTCCAAAAGGACCCTTTCAGTCCACAATTAGACAGAACCAATTCCTGGTCCTGGAAGCTTCATTTTGTGGCAAATGATGTCTACTTGGGGCTCTGTCTCCATCACTATTTGGCAATTTCATTTAGATCTCCTTAATATATGAATATATTTTAGGATTTTTCTACAGTGTTAGGTTTCCATACTACACCTCAAATGGCTCTTCATTTTGGCAGTCTCTCCCACATTCCCTTCCTGATCCTCCTCACCCTCCCTGTTCGAACCTCCCACTCCAACCCCAAACCCTGTCCACAACCACCTATTCTGTTTTTCTCTATTGGGTATACCTATCTATCCTTCATGCCGAGTCCCTTACTGTATACTTAACCTCTGCGATTCTACTGTTGTATCTTAATTGACATGAACCTAACAGCTAATGTACATGTATACATGAATACATACTGTATTTTTCATTCTGGATCTGAGTATTCTTACTCAGGGTGTTTTTTTCTACTTCCATCTATTTGCCTACAAATTCCATAACTTCATTTTTAATGGATAAGTAATTGAATATGAATTCTTTATGTTTATTTTCTCAAGACCAATCAAGATCAAATGCTCAAACATCATCATACCAAGAGAACACCAACAGGAAGTTACTTTCAGATTAAAATGCTGAAGACTGTAAAATGAAGAAAGTCATTGACCTTGTATGTGTTTGACCTGGTAGTCCATATTATATAGTGCCACTCTGCCAGTGAATATTCCTTATGATGCTAGGTTAAATACAGTTATGTCATTCAAACACATCATTGCGTATAATTTTGAGAAACATGGTGCAATGGAGTGTAGGACAGAAACCATACAGATGTCTCAAGGGAGTTAATTGCTACATTTTCAGGAACTTGAGAATATAACTTGGGATTCTAATTGTGGTTTGTTTTCTTTATGCTACAAAATCTGAATAACATTACAAATTAATAATTTTTAAACTCCCCTGAAGGAACTGATTGTTAAACACTTATCAGTATACTGCCTCGGCGATGTTTCTTGTCTTAAATTTATAAGCATTAAGTTAAAACCACTCTAGTGTCATGCTCAGTATATGTTGCCTCCTTAAGTTTTAAAAATGCTATAATCCTACCCAATCAAAAAGATAAAAATTTGTCAATATATCAAAACAAAGCATTCAAAACCACCAGGTTACATATGTAGGAATAGTATACTATAGAAAATCAAACTGTGTTTTCAAGAAATAGAATTCTCAATCCAAGTCCCTTCCTCCCTCCTTGATCCTAATATGCATATTCAGTTCATGTTCATGAGTATAAAAATACAAAGGGTAAAGAAACATAAGATATGAATATTTGTGTAAATCAAATTGTATTACTTTTCTTTTAGTTGGAGAGTATTATTACTGCTGCTGATGTGGCTCAAATATTAGTGAACAAGGAACTACCAGCATAAACCATGAAGTTTTACTATATTCTTACCATAGAAACAAGTTACTGGGCCCCTGACAGAATCTGTACACTTCATGTCGAGTAGTTATAAAATGTGTGTTTATGAATGTATATTTATTCAAAATTACATTTATTGTATTGTGCAATGAAAATCACCATTTTCTCCCTACACCTTGAAAATAAAACAGGAAAGAGGAAGTGTTAGCCTAAAAAATATGCTAGCATGATTTCAGGACGCTGATTATTAATACACATGAGTTGAAAATTTTCAGTTCATGGTTCCCAGAGTGAAAATAGCATTGGCAGGCTGCATATAGTATGTATAAAAAGACACACTTGTGGTGCATATACAGAGCCAAGTGCTCCATCTGTGCTAAGGGGGATGAGCTATGATTGTTGGGGGAGATTTAACTCTCCAATGTATTTCCTTTGAAAACCTTCAGAATTTTGCTACACTGAAGACTTTTGTTCTTATAATTATTTAAAAATTGGAAATGCCATGTTTGATACAGGAATATATACATGCATATACACACACACACACACACACACACACACACACACACACACACACACATCGGTTTTCCCAGACAGAGTTTCTGTGTAGCCTCTGTCTATCTGGAACTCCCTCTGTAAACAAAACTAAGCTGGTCTCTAACTCAGAGATCAGTTGCCTCTGCCTCCCTACTGCTGGGATTTAATGTGTGCACCACCACCACCACCAGGAAATTCAGGAATATTAAGTACGATATGTTCTAATTAAATCTCAAACTCCAAAATACAAAAATTGTGGAGGTTGATGACCTCACAGAAGAGCTAATCAAGGAACTAATTTAGCAAACACCTATGCTGCCCTCTGGCCTGAAAGCATTTAGATCTATAATGTTATGTGGAGTAGACTTTGGCTTTCTCTAGTACTAACTTGAACCAGGCACCTCAGCTCTCCATCACTGAACAGGAGCACCTCCACCATTGAACTCTATCATCTGCCCTCTTTTTATTGTCCATTTTGAGACAGAGTCTTAGTAAATTGCCCTTGACCTGCTTGGCCTAACACTTGTCCTGCCTCAGCTTCCCAATTAGCTGGGACTACAGGCCTACACCACCAGGCAATTTAAAAGAGAAGAGTGGATTTATAGTTAGAATTTAATTAGCCACCCTGAACTTTTTGTTCTAATTAATAATAGACTTTCAATATATTATTGTCTTTGTGAATGCATTACATGCTATTATGTAAAATATTATCTAAATGATACAAGGATTAATTGCCACAATATTGTGTTCTAACACATAGTGTTGTACCCCCACAAGAATCATCTCAAAATGCACTATGGGGAGATATTTCTTCACAAATGGTTTTTAGATCATCTAATTAAATATTGTGTACAATCATGATTACATGGTGAGTTACTAGTTCATCATCAAGGAAGCACTTTGCTGACATTTCCAAGAGGGCCAGTAGAATTTATATTAACATATCTTTAAAAGTTTTAATTCTGTGAGAAGTTTTAAAACAATAGTTGATTTTTAAAGGAATTATTATGGCTATTGAGACAATTAGAGTTTTTCAGTTTGTACTTTGAGAATTTAATGGACTAACTTTTAGATGTTAAAATATTTTAATTCTATAATGGTAATCAGCAACATTTTGTCTTTTTCTTCCTTTCTTTTTTTCTTTTTAGTTTTTTTTTTTTTTTTTTGAGACAGGGTTTCTCTGTTTAACAGCCTTGGCTGTCCTGGAACTCACTCTGTAGACCAGGCTGGCCTTCAACTCACAGAGATCCACCTGCCTCTGCCTCCCAAGTGATGGGATATTAAAGGCGTGTGCCATCACACCTGGCCATTACAGGCAGCTGTGAACTTCCATGTGTGTAACCGAACTTTTAAATTATTATTTAACACTTATTTATTTATTACTATATTCACTTATAACAAATACCAACAATTTCTTAACTATTAATCCTATAAATTCCTACAACCCCTTTAACCTATCCACTAAACCTATTGACAATTATTTTTCTAACCTTTTAGAAGGATACAGTCTCTGGCCAGGTCCTCAGTCGTCAGGAACACAATCTTTGTTGTAGATTCTTTAACGCACTTAGCAGTCCTTTTCCTGGATCTCTCAGATGTAGATTCATCAGGGTAAGTTGGTTATTGCAGTCTCACCTTAAATAAGGCTGATGCTTTTTTCTTTCTGGGAGACCCCAGCCCCTTCACATCAGCAACTCTGTCACTCTACCTCAGAGTCCTTAAAGCCAGGCACAGTTTCCTTTAGGCCACTGTTCAGACAGATCAAACCCCTCTAGGCAAAAGCTGAGCCACAGGGTTTAGTCCTTGGCCTTTTGGTGTCTTGCTCAGGCTTTCTTTGCTCACCAGCTTCTTTCTGCCTCAGGGAAATCTGGCCATCAAATGATGGCCAGCACTTTTTTCAGTAGGACTCTCGGAGCTCTCTATCATCAGGGGCCTATTCTCCTCTTGGGCTCCATGCACTGTCCTTAAATAGGTGGAACTCTGTTTCAGCTTAATTTGGGCTCCACCCACTTAGCAGCTGAAAACAATGTCAGGCCAGATACTTTGTTTCTTTAAGTCCATTAAGTCTTTCCTGTTTTTCTGGCAAACTTGTTTTTCAGTCCATTGAGTATTTCCTGTTTTTCCTGACTTCAACCTTGTTTTTCAGTCTATTAAGTCTCCTGTTTGTTTCCTGGTTTTAGTCCACATGCTGATAATGATCTTCATGCCCCGAATTAAGAGACAGTATCAGAAACCCCTATATATTTTCTAAATCTAATTTAATTTATCTAATTCCCTACACATGTGGGTGCTGGGATTTGAACCTGGGTCCTTTGGAAGAACAGCCAGTGCTCTTAACCGCTGAGCAATCTCCCTAGTCCCTTTTTCTTTTTAAGACAAACTCTTGCGAACAACTTTTTGCTGCCCACACATTCTTAGATGCATGGTCTTCAGTTGGAATATATTCAGCTTCTCCAGGGCTACACTTTAGAGAACTGTCTATTCCCATACCAGCAACTAATAATTGCAGTTCACTCTGTGGCTGGGGGGGATTGCATACTCAACTCTTGTCTCCATGTGGGGATTTGATCAGGTCTGAACTTGCCAGTCTGTGACAAGTGCTTTGAGTCTGCACGTGCAGCTTCTTTAATAGCTGCAGAAATTGTTTTACTACCATCCTTCTACCTCCTCTACCTCTTAACGCTTATTCTGACCACTCACTCTATCCTGGGAGTTAGGACACAATAGGCATGTTCCCTTTAGGACTGAACATTCAGTAGTTCCTCTGTCTCTGAACATTGGCCAGTTTATGGGCCTCTGTGTTGATCACAATTGAAAATAGAAGTGTTTCAGATGAAGGCTAAGAAATGATTTATCTATGGGTATGAAATTAAGTCATTAGGAGTCAGTTCAGTACTGTCTTACTTTAGCAAAGTAACAGTAAGTTCTTCCCCAGGGCCTCTGCCTCATCTAGACACAGGCTCCCTGCCTGATGTTGGAGTCAGTATGGGTTTCGTTGTGTGGAGTTGCATTTAAGTCCAATCAGAAGGTGATTGTTTACTTTAAGATGTTCATGTATTTAGGAAATACATTTTAAAAACAGGATTTCACTGATTGAAAATATCTGTGAACTTGATTTTGTGTACTGTGTTCTGTTCTATCGTTTCTAAGTGACACCTCAATAAAATTAATTCAAAGCAGAATATAAACAGAAAAATCAAGTGAGACAGCTGGCTAAGACACTGTCAATATAATTTTGTTTTCATACATAACAGAAAATATATGAGCAACATCGTAATCCTCTCACTAAGACTCAGAACAAGATTCCATGTGCAGTAATGATCAGCGAGAGCATCTCATAGACTACAGCCCGCTGCTCTCTTTCCATGAGTATCATATAATACAGCATTGAGTTAAACCTTGTAAACCAATGGAAGTAGGGAAAGAAAAGAATAATGGTTTCACTTAATCTCTAGGAACTTTCATTCAGTAGTTTAAAAAAGAAAAACTTTCTGTAAAAGTAATTTCAATGAAGATCAATGAAGGAAAGCTAAGTGTTTGTTAAGGATGTTTTACAACTGAATTAGCTCTCTGAGGCCCCAAATAAACATCAGCATTTGGTTCGTTAATAAAACATGTTCTGAAATTACTTCATTGGTCATGCTTGATGTGACCTCTCTAGCACCTTTTTAGTTCTCCAAAGAATAAAATGCTAAAGATTGATCTGGAATTTCTTTTATTGTGTGGATTTCCAGGTTCTGAAAACCTCATTAGATCCTGAGAAGGATCTTTAGAGAACTATAATTTTAAAATTAGGCTGATTTTAAATTTTAAAATAGGCATAATTTTTCTAAATATACAATATTCCTAAAAAGTGTTATTAATACTGTAAGGATTTTTTTTTTTTCCAGTCATCAGTTATTCAATACACACACACATGTTGTCTGTGTATCACACACACACACACACACACACACACACACACACACACCCTTGCCCATGAACACGCATATCACATAATCATTGCTATTTTGGTACTAACACCACAAAGCATGAATAATGTAAAATGTTATCAACTGTGTTTTCCCATTAGACAGGTATTAAAGAACAAGAATACTGGATTCTTTCAGAAGAAAGGGAGTTGGCTTGTAGATGAATTCCAAAATGTCACTTACAGTGTGTGTTACCAGTGTCTTACTTGGAAAAAAAATTTAGAACATGTGAAAAACCTAGAATTATCAGTTCTTCAAAATAGAGAGGAAAGCCAAGAGGCTATGTTTGGTGCCTGGTATGGCATTATGTTTCAGAGGAAAGAACTCTACCATCCACTCTGCTCACATTTGGAAAGTCAGAACACCAGTTCAATTACAAACAAATGTGGAAATTTCCGGGCTACTTTTTTCTCATCACCTGCACACTAGACTTGCTGGGAAGCACAGCTGCTTGGCACCTGGAGATGTTGGCACCAATTAGCATTGAACTCCAAGGGAAATTAACCACCCTCCCAGTCACACATAATCTTTATTCCCAGGTATTGTGTTTTCCTTCCTCCTCCAAATATATTATTTCCCTGATAATTCCTCTATTTTCCATACTATCTGTCCCTGTTTATATCTTGTCAATTCTCTTTCAGGATGTTCTCCTGAGTGCATCTGTGTTTTTATATTAAGGCATCCACTTCCTATAATTGCACCTTCTGGCAACTTTCCAGAATTCTGGCCCATTATTATCCCTAAAGAGTTCTGGGTTGAGAGAAGGGGTTTTCCTATTACAGTAGTCCCTTGCCTCCACAGAAAAGCTGTTTTGAATTTAGCCATTATCATACATTCCTTTAGGAATGTCACAGATGCACATGTCCCCTCTCTTCTGATTCCCTGGTGTTGTATTTATTGTGAACAAGTGTCCCTACTGAACTTTAGAACCTCATCATATGTCTAGGTAAGCCAGTTGAGGTAAAGAAACAAAGTATCTTGTAATTTCTTTAACAAAAAAAGTTTCCATAGATAACTACCAATTCTCTATACAAGCACTGTAATTTTGGTGTCCACCTGATATTTTTGTCAAAATAACGACTCTATGAATAATGTTACTTAAAGGATATTTAGTGTTGTTTGTTGTTTTTTGTTTGTTTATTTCTGCCCAGTCATCACAACACAACAGGACTCATATATTCACTGAGATAAGTCAAGAGCTTAAGTTAGGAGCAGGTGTGCTCTTCCTTTGTGAAGGAAAAAGCCTCCTCTAGATCGCTCCCCTTCATATGCTTACCAGTCAGCACATCTGGCTCTATTGTAGAGTGTGGTAGTTAGTGAAGTAGTGTAGCATAGGATTTTCGAAATTTGGCGTCTCAGGAAAAAGATGAGCATATCCAATTATGGCCATATTTACCATTGAAAGGCATGCCTTGAAAGCCTGTGATTAGCAGATGACATCTTTGATCATGGGACTTTGGACAGGGGCGTTCCCTGAAAAAGCCTTCCAGGAACCATGGTAACAAGAGCTCTGGGTTGAGAAGAGGGGCTTTGCTATTACAGTAGTCCATTGCCTCTACAGAAAAGCTGTGTTTTGAATTTAGCCATTATCATACATTCCTTTGTGAATGTCACAATAAAAACAACAACAGAATCCATGCTGAGACTCATGACAAAGAATTTAAATCACAAATGCCTTCTTCCTCCTTGTCTTTGGGAGGCTTCACCACGCTCTGACCTGCTGCAAATCCATGCTAGTGGAGAAGGTAAAGGCAGACCCTCCCTGGTGTTCCAGAACATCTAACCAGAGAATTATCTCCCATCAGTGAATTGGAATGGTGAGCCAAGAAACTTTTCATCTTATAAATAATTGGGCCCTAGGACCACAGAGGCAATTATTGCCTGATTTAAAGGCTGCCGCACTTCAATGGTTGAAACAGATTAAATTTATAAACCGCATTAAGATCTGAAGAAAGAGACTCATAGACTTTAAGATTGA
This sequence comes from Lophiomys imhausi, assembly GCA_907164525.1. Classification (NCBI taxonomy): domain Eukaryota; kingdom Metazoa; phylum Chordata; class Mammalia; order Rodentia; family Muridae; genus Lophiomys; species Lophiomys imhausi. Next base: position 4,272,954 of record CAJQZJ010032342.1, read on the forward strand.
AAGGTTGGTGGAGACCAGTCACCCTTATGGATCCACAACTAGAGGAATTAACCTAAGAAAATATCCTTTTAAGAAATTTAAGGTAGTGTTAAGTGTTTGTTTTTATAGATATTTGAGTATTTTAGGTATTAAGATATTCTTAGGTTATAGCTTTTATAATTAGGGTTTGGGTTTCAGGATTTAGGAACTTTATAGGTAATTGTTAGGTAATTGTTAAGTATTAATAAATATAAAATAAAAATAAAAATTTACTGTTACAATAGAGCATGAAAATATTGATGAAATATATCTATCCAATGCATTTCTGAACTACAAGAAAGGCTTGTGTGTTACTCTGTGACATTCTCTCTCTTCTATTTAAATCAGTATGTGTGTAGAATCATTCCCTGATGACACTGGCTGCTCTTGACAAATGCTAGCATTTGAAAAATCCTCTGTATTGAATGCAGTGTTTAGAAAGTGACCTTGTCAGCTCACTCTGTTTAACTTGCTCTTGAGCTACAGAGTTGTAGGAATTCTGCTTTTTCACTGCAAAACTTTCATCTAAGCTTCGTTTTTCACTATAGCATGGACTTTACTTGCCAAACATGAAGAAATGTGTCTGACTCCAAGTCTGTCTGACCTCAAACTCCACATATGTATTTGGCCATTGAGCTAATTATAAATCCTTGGAAAACGTTTTTATGATAGGCAATCTGTTCATAGACCTTGAATAAAGGTAAAAGTCTTCTTTCCTAAAGTTGTAGAGAGATGTGCAGTAGTACGTTTTCCTTACAGATGTAACCCAGAACATATTGAGAGCAGGGAGAATAGAGATTCAGCCCTGATCTCTGTAGGGAGGACTGGCAGAATTCTAACCTATCCATCTATCTCACTAACTTCATTTTCACTACAATTGGCACAATTTATGCTTCTGTATTTACTCTCTTCCTGTGACATTCTACAAAAATATTGCTAAATAGTCCTTAAAATAGATGGGTAAAGTATATAACCTACAGCTTATCCAAGGACTGTATTTAATGTTTTTTTCTAGAGCATTAAAAGAAAAAATTTTGCTGTAAAATGTGGTGGGGTTTTTGTTTTTTGGTTTTGTTGTTGTTGTTTTAGTATTTGTTCAATACAGTTTTATCTGCTATCTGGTGATTTAAAGAGTGTAAAAGGCTAGGGTCAGTATGACCTAGGCCACTTTATTTGCCAAAGGTCCATTCCAAAGTCTCTCCACATTTCTTTTTTTTTTTTTTTTTTATACTTTATTTTTTTTCTTCAAGTTACATCTCAATCACAAACCCCTCCCTATCCCGCCATTCCACCCTCTTCCCTCCAGAAGTTTCCCCTTTCAGTCCACCAGATGGTTCCTTCTCTTATAACAGTAAGCATTATACAAAACAACAGATATAAATATGCCATATTTATGAGAGTTAAATGGCCCAGTATACCTTCCCAATGTCCAGTTTATACATATTTGGCCCCTGACTTTAACATTCTACTATCTAACGAACTCCATGAGTTTAAAGGTCTATATCTGACTCAACATTCATACTAACTTGCAACACACTTTTAAGAGTATCTTCTTAGATCTATAACACCCTCTTGATTCCTAAACAACTCAAAATTTAACTATGAGACTCTAGCTGTCTATTCTTCAACCACCTCAGAGACCTGAGAGGGATAAATATATCTGCTTATATAGGAAGTGCAGGGCCTGCAGCTTCCAAAACTAAGAAAGGTCATACCAATGACTGCCTGGACAGTTCCCATTTTCTCTCCATACATTCCTGCATCAGTCTTCAGCTTTTGGGTCCTGTTTCTCTGACAGACATTTGTTGTAGAGCAGGGATTATGAAGGACTTACCTACCCTGTCTTGGCAGAGCTAGGCTGTCAACTTCCCTGCTACCAAGTTTTGTTCTTTTTGGACAGCAGTCTGTCTGCAGTTGAAGCAAGGAGTTTTTTCATGCCAAGAGATAGGCTTGCCACTAATTCAACCATCTCACACTGGAGATTCTTTGATGCTTATCTTCTACTTGGAGTAGAATAGGGGGTGCTGTCAGACGCTGATATGTCTCGATATCAAAAAAAAGAAGAAAAGAAAATCTTAATTTAAGATAACATCTTTGAATGCCATATTCTGCAGATCTCTTGGGTTGTTTGAAGATGCCCTATCCATCTCTTGTATTTAGATAAGCAAATGGTGCTTGTCTCTTAGCAACTTGATTACTGGGGAGTTTAGAGAATATCTGTTATAGACTGTCATAGTAGCTAACAAAGTGACATGTTTGCATGACTAGGAGTTTGTTTTACTTAACTATCCTAGACCATTTTAGAAGGTTGGTATCAAGAGGCCAGAGCTTCACATTTTATTTTTAAGTATCTCTAGGTATGATACCATTAGGAAGCGTTACCTTTAAATTTGTATCAATATACAAAGATCTATTCAATTGTGGTTAAATATACTCTTAATTATGTATCAATATACAAAGATCAATGCCTATGTAGCCCAATACAATCTTAATATTACGTCCATATACAAGGGTCAATACCATTGTGGCCAACTGTAATCTTAATTTTGTATCAATATACAAAGATCAATACCGATGTAATCCAATACAATCTTATTTTTGCACAATAAACAATGGTCAATACCACTTTAGCCTAATAAACTACTAATTTTGTATCAATATACAAAGGTATAAGGGCATATTCAATAATCTGTCCCTTTTTCTTGGACCTTCCTGTGCTATGTCTATATCTCTTTTTTCTCAAGCCTATGCACTCCTACATAGGAGAAGAAGAAGGATACAGAAAAGGAAAAGTAGGAATTCCCTGGGGCTAACCTCCAAAACCCATTAAACAGGACCATTTATCAGCTTGTAGTCTCTTCCCTTAAATATCGGAGTTTTCAGTTATCCTTCAAATAACCAAAAAGAAGGGCAGAGAAACATCTTCCCCACCCTCTGGGCATGGGACGTCACTCTCTTAAAGTGACTTCCTGCTGATTTGGGTCGTAATAGACCTGTTTGGGGCCCGAACTCAAATGGAAAAAATGGTTAAAAATGTTAGTACAATCCTTTTATTTTCAGTCCTTCTGTTCTCAGATGTTTAGATGACCTAAGGGGTTTGTAGGCAGAAGCTGATCTTGCAGGCTTCACTGAGGTTCCGGCCGGGGCACTGTGTAAAGATGAACAGTCCCAGCGGCATTGAATTGCCGTGGTGGTTGCAGGCACCCATGGAGACAGCTATTGAGGAAGTCTGCCAGGCAGAATCAACTGGGTCACTCGTCCTCCTTGGTGCCTGATTCTGCTCTCTGCTGAGGTTTCCGCTGTCCAGCCATCCCCGGGCTCCCCTAATGGACACTTCGGTTCTCCTAGAATGATAAGAACAGAGCTCTGCCCCAATCCCAACCCTGGGACAATTGCCCTCTTTTTTTTTTTGGGGGGGGACTAGGTAGTACTTCTCCTGAAGCAAATTTGGACTTCTGACAACATACAAAGAGTTATCTTTCAATCTGGGTTAAAGAAGAAATCATTCTGTCACCTTGGAGCTAAACCAGCTCCAGTGTATATATTTTTGGATCCCAAAGGACAATCTGCCTGCATCGAGAAGGCATTTTGTAAGTAGCCTCCAAACCTAGGTCCCTCCAAATCCCATGTGTATGTCTCTGAACTCTAATTATTGGGATCAGAGACCTGTGTTTCCCATCTGAAGGGATCAAAGATGTGTTCCACCACTCCTGGATCGAAGTCTTTCTCTATTTAGAGTTTGCCCTGCATCAGGCTGACCCTCAGCTCCAGGATCTGCCCGTTTCTGTCTTCATTGTGCTGGGAGCTGGGACCAAGGGTGTACTCATCTTGAATGGTGGGACCAAGAGTATGCACCCTCACCACCCCGCTCCGTATGGCTCCAGAATACATAAGACCACCAAATCTACAGTGCTCCTCCGGTCTCCGCTGAAGTCAAAGGCATGGGCCAACACCACAATTCTCTTGTATTTTACACTAGCTCCACGTCTTCTCGACACCTAGAGGTCTGCAAAACCAGGCTGAACAGCTGTATCCTCTATTCCATTCACAGTGTTTCAGCCCTGCCACATGCCTTCTTTTTTTTTTTTTTTTTAGTTGATAAATTTATTTGTTTGTTGCTTCAGGTTACATCCTTATCATATTGTCCTCTTTTCCCGCTTCCCAGCCCCACCCTCCCATGCTCTACCCCCTGACCCTTCCGTCTTGTTCCTCTGGGGTGGAGTGTCCCTGCCTAACAGTCTCTCACCACAGATCAGGAGTCATATGAGGGCCAAGAGCCTCTACATTCACCGGGGGCCTACGAGGCAGTACTGCCAGTGAAAGGGGTCTCCTTGCTCCTGGGGGAATACTAAAAAAAAAAGACCAACAAACACACAAACCCACAAAAACAAAGAATATCCACAAAAAAAGAGAGGAAAAAGAGAAGGGAAAAGGAAAAAGAAAAAAGAAAAAAAGAAGGAAAAAGAAAAAGATAAAAAAAAATTTATGTCCATGTTCCTTTTGGTGTGTTGGTTGTAGTACAGATATCCTGTACGATATAGTTAAAATCCTACTATAAGTGAATAGATGCCATGTGCATCCTTCTGAGACTGGGTTAGCTCACTCAGGATGAGCTCCTCTAGATCCATCCATTTGGTTGCAAATTGCATGATTTCATTGTTTCTTATAGCTGAGTAATATTCCATTGTATAGATGGACCACAATTTTTAATCCATTCTTCAGATGAGGGACATCTGGGTTGTTTCCAATTTCTAGCTATTACAAATAAGGCTGCTATGAACATAGATGAGGAGACTTCCCTATGTCTCCGTGAGAGGTCCTTTGGGTGTATACCCAGAAGTGGTATGGCTGGGTCCTGAGGCAAGGTTATTCCTAGATTTCTAAGATATCGCCAGACAGACCTCCATAGTGGTTGCACAAGCCTGCACTCCCACCAGCAATGGAGTAGGGTTCCCTTTCTCCACACCCTCGCCAGCATGCGCTATAATTTGAGCTCTTTATCTTAGCCATTCTAACAGGTGTTAGGTGGAATCTCAGGGTCGTCTTGAGTTGCATTTCTCTGATGATTAAGGATGTTGAACATTTCTTCAGGTGTCATTCAGCCCATAGGGATTCCTCCTTTGTGAATTCTCTATTTAGCTCCATCTCCCATTTTTTGATTGGATTATGTGGTTTCTTGGCATTTAGTTTCTTGAGTTCTTTGTAGATTTTAGATAATAGCCCTCTATCAGATGTGGGGTTGGTGAAGATTTTCTCCCAGTCTGTTGGTTGCCGTTTTATTCGAATGACAGTGTCCTTTGCCTTACAGAAGCTTTTCAGTTTCATGAGGTCCCATTTATTGATTGTTGATCTCAGGTCCTGAGCTGTTGGTGTTCTGTTCAGGAACTTGTCACCTGTGCCAATGAGTTCAAGGGTTTCTCCTAATTTTTCTTCTAGTGTCTTAAGTGTGGCCGGCGTTATGTTAAGGTCTTTGATCCACTTGGAATTAAGTTTTGTACAAGGTGATAGGTATGGGTCTAATTTCATTCTTTTGCAAGTGGACATCCAGTTGGACCAGCACCATTTGTTGAAGATGCTGTCCTTCTTCCATTGTGCGGTTTTGGCTTCTTTGTCAAAGATTAGTTGGCCATAGGTGTGTGGATCCATGTTTGGGTCTTCAATTCGATTCCATTGATCCACTGGTCTGTCTCTATACCAGTACCATGCTGTTTTTATTACTGTTGCTCTGTAGTACAGCTTGAAATCTGGGATGGTGATACCTCCAGATGTTTTTTCATTTTACAGGATTGATTTAGCTATTCTGGGCTTTTTGTGGTTCCATATGAAGTTGAGAATAGCTTTTTCCAGGTCTATAAAGAATTATGTTGGAATTTTGATAGGAATTGAATTGAATCTATATATTGCTTTTGGTAGGATAGCCATTTTTATTATGTTGATCTTACCTATCCATGAGCATGGGAGATCTTTCCATCTCCTAAAGGCCTCTTCCATTTCTTTCTTCAGGGGCTTAAAGTTCTTGTTATATAGGTCCTTTACATGCTTGGTTAGGGTTACCCCCAGGTATTTTATGTTGTTTGTGGCTATTGTGAATGGGGTTGTTTCCCTTTTTTCTTTCTCGGTATATTTGTTTGTTGTATAAAGAAGGGCTTCTGATTTTTTTGAGTTAATTTTGTATCCAGCCACGTTGCTGATGTTGTCTCTCAGCTGTAATAGCTCTTTGGTGGAGTTTTTGAGGTCGCTTATGTATACTAACATATCATCTGTGAATAGGGATAATTTGACTTCTTCATTTCCAATTTTTATCCCTTTGATCTCCTTTAGTTGTCTTATTGCTCTAGCAGGGACTTCAAGTACTATATTGAAGAGTTATGGTGAAAGTGGACATCCTTGTCTTGTCCCTGAGTTTAGAGGAAATGCTTCAAGCTTCTGTCCATTTAATTTGATGTTGGCTACTGGCTTGCTGTATATTGCCTTTATTATTTCTAGGTATGGTCCTTGTATGCCTGTTCTCTCCAGAACTTTTAGCATGAAGGGGTGTTGGATTTTGTCAAATGCTTTTTCTGCATCTAGAGAGAATATCATGTGGTTTTTTTCTTTCATCTTGTTTATGTGGTGAATTACATTGATAGACTTTTGTATATTGAACCATCCCTGCATTCCAGGGATGAAGCCTACTTGATCATGGTGTATGATACTTTTGATGTGTTCTTGAATTCAGTTTGCTAGTATTTTATTCAGTATTTTTGCATCTATGTTCATGAGGGAGATTGGTCTGAAGTTCTCTTTCTTTGTTGGGTCTTTGTGTGGTTTAGGAATCAGAATGACAGTGGCCTCATAGAATAAGTTTGGCAGTGATCTTTCTGTTTCTATGTGGTGGAAGAGTTTGAAAAGTAATGGTGTTAGTTCCTCTTTGAAGGTCCGGTAGAATTCCATGCTAAAGCCATCTGGCCCTGGGCTTTTTTTGGTTGGGAGATTATTAATGACTGTTTCTATTTCCTTAGGTGTTATTGGGCTGTTTAAGCTGTTAATCTGATTTTGATTTAGTTTTGGTAGGTGGAATTTATCGAGGAAATTGTCCATTTTGCTTAGGTTTTCAAATTTAGTGGAATATAGATTTTTAAAGTAATGTCCGAATATTTTCTGGATCTCCTCACTGTCTGTTGTTATTTCTCCCTTTTCATTTCTGATTTTGTTGATTTGTGTTCTTTCCCTTTGCCTTTTAGTTAATTTGGCTAGGGGTCTGTCTATTTTGTTGATTTTCTCAAAGAACCAACTCTTGGTTTCATTGATTCTTTGTATAGTTCTTTTTGATTCTAAGTTGTTGATTTCAGCTCTAAGTTTGATGATTTCCTGTCTTCTGCTCTTCTTGGGAGTGTTTGTTTCTTTTTTTTTCCAATTCACCCAGCTTAGCTCTTAGTTCACTAATATGAGCTGTCACAATTTTCTTTTTGAAAGCACTTAGTACTATGAACTTTCCTCGTAGCACAGCTTTCAATGTATCCCATAGGTTTAGGTATGTTGTGTCTTCATTGTCGTTGGATTTTAAGAAGTCTTTGATTTCCTTCCTTATTTCTTCCCTGACCCAGTGGTCATCCAGTAAGGAGCTGTTCAATTTCCATGTGTGTGTAGGCTTTCTGTTGATTCTTTTACTGTTGAAGACCAGCTTTATTCCGTGGTGGTCTGATAAGATACAAGGTGTTATTTCAATTTTCTTGTATCTACTGAGACTATCTTTGTGACCAATTATGTGGTCGATTTTGGAGAAGGTTCCGTGGGGTGCTGAGAAAAAGGTGTATTCCTTTGTGTTTGGGTGAAACGTTCTGTAGATATCTGTTAGGTCCATTTGTTTCATGATCTCTGTTAGACTCATTATTTCTCTGTTTGTCTTCTGTCTTGATGATCTGTCCATTGTTGTGAGTGGGGTGTTGAAGTCTCCCACTACTAATGTGTTGTGATCGATGTGTGCTTTAAGTTTTAGAAGTGGATCTTTTACGAAAGTAGGTGCCTTTGTATTTGGGGCATAGATGTTCAGTATTGAGATTTCCTCTTGATGAATATTCCCTTTAATGAGTATATAGTGCCCTTCTTTGTCTATCTTCATTAACTTCAGTTGGAAGTCTGTTTTGTTTGATATTAGAATGGCTACTCCAGCTTGCTTCCTGGGTCCATTTGCTTGGAAAACCTTTTCCCAGCCCTTTACTCTGAGGTAGTGTCTATCTTTCGTAGTTAGATGTGTCTCTTGTATACAGCATAAGGAAGGGTCTTGCTTGCGGATCCACTCTGTAAACCTATGTCTTTTTATTGGGGAGTTGAGTCCATTGATGTTGATGGATATTAGTGACCTGGGGTTGTTATTTCCCATTAGTTTGGTATAGGCGGTGGTTCTGTTCCTCTTTTGGTTTAGTTGCTGATGGGTTTTCTATTCCCTTTGTTTTCTTGGGTGGAGTTTTCTTCTCTGGGTTGGGATTTTCCTTCTAGGATTTTCTGTAGGGCTGGGTTTGTGGGTAGATATTGTTTAAATTTGATTTTGTCATGGAATATCTTGTTTTCTCCATCTATGTTGATAGAGAGTTTTGCTGGGTAAAGTAGTCTGGCTGGGCATCTATGATCTCTTAGGACTTGTAGTATATCTGACCAGGCCCTTCTAGCTTTTATCGTTTCTGGGGAGAAGTCAGGTGTAATTCTGATGGGTCTGCCATTGTATGTGACTTGACCTTTTTCTCTTACAGCTTTTAATATTCTTTCTTTGTTCTGTACATTTGGGGTTTCAATTATTATGTGGCGAGAGGAGTTTCTTTTCTGGTCTAATCTGTTTGGTGTTCTGTATGCCTCTTGGATTTTTATTGGCATCTCTTTTTTCAGGTTTGGGAAGTTTTCCTCTATGATTTTGTTGAAGATATTTCCTGGACCTTGGAGTCGGGAGTCTTCTCTTTCCTCTATACCTATAATTCTTAGGTTCCGTCTTTTCAATGAGTCCTTGATTTCTTGGATGTTGTGGGTGAGAGATTTTTTAGCCTTCTCATTTTCTTTGGATGATGTACTGATTTCTTCCACTGAATCTTCCATGCCTGAGATCCTGTCTTCCATCTCTTGCATCCTATTGTTGATACTCACATCCGTAGTTCCTGTTCTCTTCCCTTGGTTCTCCACTTCATCTTTTAACTCTGACTGTGTTTTCTTTATTGTTTCTATTTCTATTTTCATGTCTTGTATGGTTTTGTTCATTTTGTACATTTCCTTCTCCAGCTTTCTTGTTTTTGTATGAAAATCTTTCATTGCTTTGTCCTTTTCCTGTTCAAGCTCTGTCACCTTGGCTTGTAGCTCTTTGGTGGTGTTGTTCCTTGTTTTGACTTGTAGAATTGTGGCTTCTTTGAATTCCTTCATAGATTTAAGTTCTTCTTGCAGGGACTCTATCACTTTCCGTAATGCAGAATTGTCAACGTTTTCATGTGTTTCTGTTGGTGTGAGGTCATCCGAATTGATGAGCTAGGATGATTCTGCTTTGTTGGAGTCATATTTCCTTGATTTCTACTTTTTTTTTTTTGACCTTTGGCCATTGGATGCGTTTAGCTGTCTGTTTTCTGTGCTTGGAACCACAGTGGATGATTCGGTGCAGGGGACGAGTTACTTGGCTATCTGTCGTTGCTTACAGGGGGATTTCAGGGTCACTGTGGTTTTAATCGCCTGAGGCACTGTGAGCTGGTGCAGCCTATTCCCAGGTTGTGAGTAATGGACCGGGATTGTTACACTGCTCCCAATTCAGACTTCTCTATGTTGCACTCTGAATTATCAGCCTGTAATGGTTCTGATGGTATGGACCTGTTTGCCCAGGCACAGATTCTGTGGGCTTTGTTTGTCATCACGGAGGCTGACAGGGTCTGGCTCTACATCTAATATGTCTGGATTTTCCAGAATACAGCTATGGTCCCGATTTCTGGTTTCTCACTAGGCTTCTCGCCACAGGCCTGGCCTCTGTGCCTGATTCCCTCCCTGTCTGCGCAGCCATGGGTCCCCCTCCCTGGGTGCTAGGCCATGGGTGCACCGAGCCCCGGATCCTCTGGCCGCCTGAGTGATCCTCTCACCCCAGCAGCTCAGCTGTGGGTACGCGGATCCCTGGCCCCGCCCACGCTTGGCTCTCTTCCCAGTTGACCTGCCGTGAGTTCGCGGGGATTTGGCCCTGCCAGCCAGGCTCCCCCCCCCCAGCTGCGCTGCCGTAAGTGCGCGGGATTCAGCCCCTCCCGCCCTCCTTTGTGTTCCCGGCTTCCCACGCTCTCTCGGAACCTCCCGTCCTCCACTTCACGGGTGGTTGTGGACCACCTGCTGAGCACCCTGTTTGTTCCTTGCTAAGCCTTCCACTATCTCGCAAAGTTTTTTAAGTGGGTATAAGTTCTACCTGAGGTGTGGGGAGCCCAATAGGCCAGCGATCTATCACCAAGTGGCCTCTAATTCTGCCTGCTGTGAGTTGGGGTCGATCTTACCAGGCGCCTCTCCAAATAGGAGTTCCCAAATCCCGGGTTTAGTGGCTTCCGTGTCTGTGAGAGATGGGGGAAGAGCCTTACCCTGGGATTTTTAACAGTCCCTTGGGTGCTCTGAGTGTTCCCGGGGGGGGGGGGGGTCTAGCCCCTCCAGTTTTTGCACAGTGCCCAATAACTCTGTGTTTTTTATGGCTCTTTTTTCCCGCGTTCAAAATGCGTCAGTGTAGGTCACCGCCATCTTGGCCCCCCTCTCCACATTTCTTAAACTCAGCTACATAATCTCCTTATTTTATTACCTTACATATTTGTATGTATATCTCCTCCTATTGATTTGAGGAAACAACTTATTTATTGTTTTAAGCTTTATCTCAGAATCATCTTTGTAAAACCTTTACTGCATCATCTGAGCCTCTTTAGTGTCTGAACAGCAAACGGTTTGTTGCTTGTTCTTCGTAGCATTTGCTTACAAGGACAGAATCACTTCCTTTCTGTGGAATAGATTCTAACATGAAACACCATCTCTTTATAGGAAGCCTTTTGTGCAAAAAAAAAAAAAGTACCCTTGGAGCTAAGGGCTAAGATATCCCAAAATGCACATTGAATAAATGAAGTGATAACTTCCAAAGACTGTCATTCCTAAGGGTATTTGGCTTAAGAGAGAAAACCCATATTCAGCAGAAAATAAATATGGCTGACTTTGGGTCATCCACACACTCATGTCATAATCTGTACCTTATTTCCAGTACCTTTTAGATGATTGATTCCCAGAAAATGTTTACTCATGTGATTATGGTTCAAATTAATATTAACTAACACACACACACACACACACACACACCATTCACACAAACACAAACCATTCACACAAACACACATACACACATACATATAAACACACACACAGGTTTTATGAATAAACCTATCAGAAAAACAGCTTTAACATTATTCAAATGTTTCTGCCCATCTGTTAACAGAAAATTTAAAGTTCTGTATAAGTTAATGTTTACCAAAAAACTATGACAACCTTCATATTAATAGATCTAAATTTATAGAAAATGCTTCATTTCTTCCATTTCTTTTAAACTTTAAGTTAATTTTGATTGTCACTAATGATTATTTATTTCATATTTTTAAAAATAAAATTATATATATATATTTAAGATATAAAATTCATATACACAATATATATCTTAAAATACATATAATTATATGTATATTAAATATGTATAATTAAATGTATATTAAAATACATATATTGTACATATTTGGGGAAATAATGTGATGAGTTTATACATATATGCAATACAGAATTATCAGCTGAGGATTTCCATCATAATAAGCATTTACCATGTCATTGTACTCTGTACTACATTTTCTGAGAATGATGCACAGGTGTAGTTTACAGATCTATAAGTCTAGTAGATGCCTGTAGTAGAGACAGCTATTTCACCAATCCCAGTATCATGAGGCAGCTTTGAATGAGGCTCAGGACCTCCACATATGCATTATGTCAGGAAGAGAGAGCATGTAAATAAGTCAGATTTATTACTCACAGAAAGGTAGTAGCACTAAACAAAAAAAAAAAAAAAAAAAAAACCCTGACTTTCCCAGTTCCTTCATGTTTCTATTACAAATAGATTACAGTAGATTATTTATAAACCACAGAAAGGTGCTGTTATAATTCTGGAAATTAGGAGTTTTATTATTGGGGTGACAAGATTTCACCGTTGTTGTTGATACCTTCTCTCCCTAGCTGGTGTCTTCCAGCAATCTCTTCAAATGTTGGACAGGATGGACAAGCTCTCTTTGGCTACTTCTAGGACAGTCATCCTTGCCCTTGTATCTTAATGGACTTTCTTAAGGCTCTACTTCTTAATATTGCTGGATTGAGTATCAACATAGGACATTGGTGAACATAAGCATTTGCATCATAATGCCTGAGATGTGAGGGGTCCATCTTTGAGGAAACCCAGAGCTACAGTTTTGTTTGCACATGTTCTACATTTCACTGTAGCTGAGGATCCCCAAAGCCTTTCCCCCCACTTAGTATTTCTACTTTAACCAGCTCTTAGCACACTGTGATCATGCTAGAGAGTATCCTGTAAGTGAGAGTGAGGATATAACTATTGAGTTGTACCAAACACTTCTTCCTCACTCAAGACATCATATTAATACAGTACAAAATCTGTGAGCACAAAGGGGGGAGGGGCTGGAACAGACAAGGCATCTGGGTTTCTATCTTCCTACATTTATATAGACATTTAAGTATATACATATACAATAAGACACACATAACATAAATGCATACATAGACACATATAACCATGTATGTGTACTGGTAGGCTCCTCTGTTTTATATAATTTCTATCAGATTTTGTAAAGGTTTAATATATATATATATATATATATATATACGTATACACACACACACACATATATATATATGAAACTGTATTGAAACAGAATCTACTGTTTCCCTCCACTGTTAAAAACCAATGGAATGCCTGCTACATATGAAGATATTAGGTTCTCTCATTCTGTCACTAGACACAGCTATAACAAGAGTATAATGGGTTAAAAGTACAGATGTTTTTAGTACTGAATTTGTTTCATTGATGTATTTATTTGTGTATGAGCACTTTTATGGGTGGGGGCCAATGGACAGTTGTGGGGCTTGATTTTCTTCTTTACTATGTGGATCATGGTGAGGCGACCAACTAAAGCACCTGGCAGCAAGCACCACTATCTCTAAGGCATCTTGCTGCCCTAATAAAATCTGTCTATAACCTAATTCAAGTCAACTCAGCATGTGATCTTGTTTTTTTGTGACATGAGCTTAACTGATCTGGATTTAAATAACACAGTCAGGAATATCTTTGATGTGAAAATAATTTTTTTTTTCAAATTCACAATTTCCCTAGAGATTTAGAGATACATTTATAAGGCCAGTGCAAAGATACAATCATTGTCTAGTTTCACTTTGACACCATATAAAATAATCATTAATAGTATATTTCACATAATTAATGTTCTATCCTCTTCTTCCCAAAGAAACTTTACAGTCTGAAAGACTCAGATTCAAATTAATGGGTTGTTTATTGAAGCATTATTATTTTTATTGAAAATAAATTATTTTCCCATACAGAACATCCCCAGCATTTTTCATCTCCCGCCTGTCCTCCCAGCTCTCCACCACTTTTCCTCTGCCCCAGATCCATTCCTATTCTGTTTCCTTTTCAGAAAAGAGCAGGTCTCCATGAGGTGACAGAAAAGAGCAGGTCTCCATGAGGTGACAGCCAAACAGGACAAAATAATACACAATAAGATAAGGCGAAGCCCCATATTGAGGCCGAACAAGGAAACTCAATAGGAAGAAAAAAGTCCCAAGAACAGTCAAAAGAGTCACAAGCAGATCTTAACAGTTTTTGAAGTACAGTATGCAGGACTATTAATTATTGTTCAAATTCCAGAATTCATTTTACCTTAAAAAAAAAAAAAACTAAAACTGCCCCTATACATTCCTATGTACCTCCAAACTCCAGCACCTTCCATTCTGTGCCATGTTTCTATGAATTTAGTTTCTCTCTCGATAAATAATACAAACAGAAGTTTATGTTATATGTATTTGTTCATGAATTATTTCATTTAGAGGAAGTGATGAATATCCAGCCATAGCATAGTTCAGATTTGAGGCTATAATATATTCTATTTTAATGCTTTGTGTATATAGATATATGCCCTATCTTTTATTCCTTCATTGTGGGGGTGAATGTGTATTATTAACAAGGATTCTAGTGCCTCAGGCCCAGGAGAATTGTAAAAGCCCTCCCCACGTCAGGCTCCAGGAATTGGTAAAACCTTCCCTTGCCCACGTGTATATGTTGACAGTGTGGAGGATATGTCAGTTTTATAGTTGATGGACACTTAGGCTGATTCCACCTTTTGATTGTTGTTCAAAGCAATGTTAAAAGTATGGCTATGCCAATACTTCTCTTGGACTGTGATTTCACTCACTTGGTGTACTTGTCTAAATCACACAGTAATTTCAATGAGCTGATATGACAAACCCATTTCCCATGCATGCTCTCTGTGCACTTATATTCCATTTTTTTTTCAAATTATTCCAGCATGTATTATCTTTTTCTTTATAATGTAATAGCCCACAACTGTCTGTAACTCCAGTTCCAGGGCGAGCCAACTACCTCTTCAGAACTCTATGGCCACTAGGCATCTATGTGGTGAATGTAAATACATGTAGCCAAAACACTAATATCTAAAATAAAAATAATAAGCTTTTCTTTTAAATGACAACCTTAGGAATGGATGTGAAGTAATATCTAAATGAGTCTTTGATTTCTACTTTCCAATTGGTCAAGAGTTTAGCATCTTTTAATGTATTCATTGGTCATTTCTGTTTTGGGGAAATACATGTTTAAGTGCTTTGCCCATTTCAAATAATCTTGATGTTTCATTTGTAAATGAAGTATTTGGAATTATGTGTATATTTTAGACATTAATCCTTTGCAAGTATTTCCCTTAATTTCAGGATTATCATTTTATTTTATTAGGATGTGTTGATGAGAAATATTAAATATTTTTATCAAGTCCAATGTGTTGTAATCTTTTCTTTCCTCTTCCTATTTTTCTAAACCTGAATCTGATGACTTATGCAAGGCAGCACATCCTATCTATTGTCAAGAGAATTTCCTACATGTTCTTGTAAGAGTTCATATTTTGTTAGAGGGTTTTTTGCACATGTTAGAAAAGAATATGATTTGGCAGGTTCGGTCGAAATATAAGGCTGCATTGTTTTGATGTATGAAGTAAAGGAAGAAGAATAAGGATAAGGACAGAAATAATTAAGGCTAGTACTCCTCTTGATTTGTTAGGAATTGATCGTGGAATCAGTTGAACTTCATTCTTTCATAAGTACATACAAGTTTTTCCAGCACTGTTTATTAAAATCACTATCATTTCCAAATTGAATGATTCTGTCTTAAAATCGGTGGCGCATGCATTTATTCTAAGCCCTCTTTTAACTGAAGTTGCTCTTTATGCCTGGCTTCACATTAGTGTTGCTGTTATCACTAATACATTTTTCAATATTTTTGAAAATTAAAATATCTGTCCTCTCACTTAACTCTTCTATTTAGTTCTTTTCTGTTGTTTGGTTGGTTTGGTTTGGATTGGTTTGTTTTGATTTGGTTTGGCATTCAGGATCACTTTAAATCTCATATGAAATTTAAGGTGAGTTTTCTCCTTGTGGAATTCAGTAAGGGTTACATGGAACTGGTAAGTGACCTTAGGTAGCATTGAATTTGAAGAGGATATAAACAGTTGGAAAGATATCCTATTTCCTAATGTATTCAAAAGTAATTTTGAAGCAATGCTCATTTCTATACTGGAAGAAGAGCATGTTCTAAATCATACTACAAGACACGTATTGCCCTGATTTCAAACCAGGCAGGCATCACAAATAAAGATTACACACTGATCTCATAATTGTAAATTCAGAATTCTTTTCAAGTACCTGAAAAGTAGATTCTGAAAATCGAGAGAGGAGTTAAATAACACAAAAGAGGACATGTATTTCTGAAATATGAGGACAGATCAACATCTAATAATTAGTCAGCGCCATATAACACTTTAGCAGAAAGAAGCAAAACCACAGTCAAACTCTCCAACGATTGAGTCTCTTCAAAATTCAGAGGCTGGGAAAGTGACTCAGGGTTAAGAACATTTGCTACATAAGCACGGGTAACTGAGTCTGATTCTTAACAGCCTAGTCAACAGGGCTGGTGTGACAGTTTGGGTTCGTCAACCTCAGCCCTTGTGGGTGATTGTTGGAGCTGCAGAGACAGCAAGTCCTGGGATTAGGGAGAGACCCTGTCTTTGAGAGAATATTTGGGAGTGATTGATTGGGAAGGACACCTAATACCCTCCCGTGGGTTCCACACATATCTATATCAGCACACACATGTATACACAACACACATACATCCAATATACATACACACACACATGCACACTCACAAACTACATGTAAGGAGAATATATTTCAATGTTGTCTAAATTATGTTACATATATCTAGTTTATCAAAAGTTTTTTATCCTTTATGGTGAAATATATAGTGATTTGGTATAATATGCTACACTCTAGATCTGAATATGCTCAGGTTTCGTGAATTATTTTTAAATTGTTTTAATAAGAGTCTTTAATACAAGCATGCAAAAATCATTGCTCGTGGTCTCCATATACTATCAATCAACAGTATAGAAAAAAATTAAGAAAGCAATACCACTTGTGGTGTCATGAAACAGGGTGTAAAAATCAAGGATCAACTTTACCAACACATTGAAAGGCATACTGAAAATGTATCTTTTATTCACTTGAAGTAAATGTTTACTTTCCTCAGATGAAGGGATGAGATGAAAGCCATACCCACGCTGTGTGTACACATGACTTGGGCTGAGCCCAGAACATTTCTTTCTCTATTCTAACTATCCCTAGGCCTAGGCCTGTAAGATTTTATCCTCCATACAATCTAATCTTCCAACCTCCATCTGCTAACCTAGGTCTAGAATGTTTCAGCATCTGAGAGTTACTGCTGAATAAGCTCACCCTTTCTAGCTCTTTTAAAACTCTGACTGTCTGGTTCAACTCAGCTGATCTTGCTCAAAGTGCATTCCACACTGACTGATCCAAACTGGCTTTTCGCAGCATCCAACTGAATTGCTCTGCTTGGCCTCAAACTGACTCTAGCAATCTGTTCTAATCTTTAGGTTCCTCCGTATCCACTGGCTCATTCTGTCTTCACCTGTGTCTAGATTGTTCTTGCTACAACCTATCTATGTAAAACTCTTCCAGTAAAACTGCCTCATCCTCTCTCTCTCTCTCTCTCTCTCTCTCTCTCTCTCTCTCTCTCTCTCTCTCTGCTGCTCCCTTAAGTAGCTTCTCTTCCTTCTCTGTTCTCATGAGAGATGGGCATATCATATGCATATCATATTCTGTCAAATTTTTCTCTGATTTGTCACTTTGCCTCTCATTTAGACATCACTTTCAAACATGGGGTGCTTCCTTACAAAAACTAACTTCAGCTTCATTGTTGAAGCTGACTATGGGTATGTCTGCATTCCAGTCATATCACAAGATTACACACACCTTGAAGGTCTTTGGATGTGATCAGAGCAGCCATGTTGCTGGATTAAAACTCCTCTACAGCATATACAGTAAAAAAAATCACAAAAAATTAAAGAAATTTAAGAAGATTAAATTAACTTGGAAGACATTCCACTTCCAAATATATTATAAAGTAAATCTTGAATTTTTCTAGAAACTTTTACAATGGGTGAATATGATTGATCTCATTTCTATATGCCATATCATGTAAGATCACATAAATTATTTAATGACAAAAGTATACTATCTCTATCTTTGCTTTCATGTTTGTTTTATTACAGACCTACAGTGAAAGCTGAGTTGTGATTGCTCAAACTATATTGATTACAGCATTAAAAATAAAAACTTTTCAGAGATTCTGCAAGTAGAATTTAGAAAAGCAGCTGAAATGCCTTTTTTCCCCACTTGGTTGACTAAATATAAGTCCTTTTAGTGAAACTGTTTAAACCATTTGGAAAAAGGGATCTAGCTGTAACACCATATTTATATAATAATAAACAATTAAATATTTTTAAAAATTCTTTTCAGAGTATAAAACTACAAAGTATGATTTTAGAAAACATGTTAAAGAAACACACCCTCCTTTTTGACATGAGTTCAAAGCTAGGGACATTATACAGACCCCAGGCTTACTAGAAGAACTCACAGGCCCCAGAGGAAGCTGTTTGCTCATGTAACACTCAGATGTGTGTTCTATTCCTAAGACTCTAAGGGACATTTCTGAAACCTCTTTTAGTACTATGTATACTATACTCTTATATTTACAATCAAATTATTTTAAAACATTCAAATCTTTTCCTTTCATACACATGATAAATAATTTACAGAATATATACAGATGACAAAATCTTGACTGTTTTTCTTTGTTTTGCAAAGCATCTCATTCACAGCAAAAAAAAAAGGACCTATGGAAGGAGCAGAACTTCAACATCATGAATATTAAAGAAAAACCCAAGTCACTGTTACTTTTGTCTAAAAAATGGCTTTTTAAAAAAAAAAAATGTTAGTTCCTCAAAGGAATTTGGAGGAATCTGGAGGTGGTATGCAATAAGAAACATGACGAAGTTATATCATATGGAAGAAATTATTTTATGTTTGTTTAATGAGTTTAATGCATGTTTAAACTTTGTTTACAAAAACAAAAGACTTTTTATTCTGTTACCCTTGAAGAATTCTTTGTAGTCTCAGCTTTTAACCTATATCTCTGTCCCTGGTGTTATCATTTTTCCCACTTGTAATTGAAGAAAAATACTTATTGTCAGAGGCCTACATGAAATTGTTGCATTAGCTTTTCCCTAAGGAGATATGAACAAATGACCATTTACTCCCCGTAGGGACATGTTAATATCCTTCCACGATTACAGAATTACGGTTCACTAAAGATGGAGGGTCCAGATTTTCCTCCCTATGGTGTTTTCTGAATTGAATTAATTGGGGAATCTGTTAGCTGAAACCTAGAGTAATTATGCAATCTAAAAGGCCATTATACCTTCACAAAGAAACATTGGTATCATTAGATTATGAATCTTAAATTAAGAAACTTGTCCAAACATGTATTTTAAGTTCATTTTTTTCTAACTATGGCCATCCATTTAGAGAAACCTAAAATGTAGAGAAAGTTCATAGAAAAATTGTACCGGTTTTAGGATAAAGACTTCACAACTGTGGTATCATGGAGAAGGTTTCCTTAGTAGTTCTTCAGTGAGATTTGTTATAAAGTGAAGAAAAAATGAATAATAGTGTAAACATAAATATAAGTATACAAAAATCATTTAATTAATTTCATGTTTATAAATTTCTGTCCCCAAAAGGCAGTATAATTTTGATTTTGGTATTCATGTTTTATTATGGATGCCTGGGCTCAAGTTTTTAATGGTTGTACTTGGCTCCCATTTAGTCAGACCTTATTGTCTTAATGATTAGCACTCTCACATTCCCTTTAACTGGACACAGTCTTCCTATTTGGTTTTTAACAAATGGTTATTATATGATGAGTATGGCAATGTTTCTAATACCTTTATGAACATTACATCATAATCCATTTCCCTGGAGAGTGTGTATCAGATTGCTTCTGTATGTCATTGAACGTTCAACCTCAGGTCTCATTTCTGAATAAAACGTTTCTCTGTTGGCCTAACTTTATAAATTCACTGAGGTTTCTTCAGCCTTGTCTTGCCTAGGGCTTGCTGACTGTGTTATTATAGGGGAGAGGGTGGGGAAGGTTGTCTTCACTGGAACCTATTCATTGTCACTTTTCCACCAGGGTGGCCTTCCCTGTCCTGTGACAAGCACAGGTGCACTGCAGAGACAACCCCTCACTCTGGGTAAAATCTGGTTTCTCTGGCTGTTGCTTGCAGGTCTAAATATCACTAAACACACACACACACACACACACACACACACACACACACACACACACACACACACACACGCACACACACACACACACACACACACACACACACACACACACGCGCACACACACACACACACACACACACACAC
>CAJQZJ010032342.1:4293231-4314199 GCA_907164525.1 Lophiomys imhausi
CACACACACACACACACACACACACACACACAACACTGCTATTATCTTAAGATGTAACTATTTTATTATTTTTGAGTCTGTCCCCCTTTTCTCTATCAGTTTCCCATTCCCATTTTACTTTTTATACTTCTAGAGGAATTTATGCAGTGTGCTCAGTAATATACTGAGGTTCTTTCAATATTCTCATGCCAACAGGGGAAGAGGAAGTGTGGATTAAGTCAGACTCTTCAGCATCTTCTCTTATACCACAAAATGCTTGTGGAAGCATTCTTCAAAGAAAAGTTGGGTTTTTCTTTTGAAGATTTGTGGTTTCCCTACTTTATGTCAGTGACTTTTCTACCACCTTGGGGAATAGATGGTAATAAATTATTTATTAGATGGGGAAGCAAAATAAAATCACCTACAGGATTTCTATACATTTTTGCAACAACATAAAGGTACAATTGACACTTCATAAAACACTTCTAATACTTCACATTACCCTCAATTTTTCTTGTCTTCCTTCATTATTGTTCTTCTAAAAATAGTTTTCCATTTTTAAAGAACAAAAGGATTAAATATATGCTTGACATAATATAAAATAATAACTACCATTTATCAAGCACTTAGTATTATGCCAAATACTGCATAAAATACTTTATATCTATCATCTAATTTCATTTTGATAACAACTTTTTAAGACATATATTATTATTATTATCTCCCTCAACACTTGCATTTATCCTCCATTTAGGAGATTCTGAATCTTCCAGTGTTGGAATATTCTCCCTGAATTGTGTCCTTATATATTGTTCAAACCTCTTTAATCTGCATGAAATCCCCTGATCAACACTATACTATATTGTCACAGTTTGACATTTTTTGATTGACATAAAATATGAATTGTTTTGCAAACTTTTAGATAACAAAAAATATTCACATTTTGAATTTCACTTCTAAAGGCAATGGTTTATCAATAGTATTCACTGAAAGAACAAAAAAAAAATTAGGAAGATGTCTTGATGAAGTATTGTAGGCCTTTTTTTCATTTTTCTTTTCTTTTTCAACATTTATTTATTTATTCAAGTTACATCTTGATCACAGCCTCTTCCCCTCACGGTCACACCCTCCCACTCTCTTCCCTCTCTCCCACCTATCCTTCTCCTTGGGTGAGGGGAGCCCCAACATGTCAATCCCCCTCAATTCTTCAGTCACATGAAGGCTAAGAGCTTCCTCTTGCTCTGGGGCCCGACATGGCAGTCCAGCTAGGGTAAAGTGTCCCACAACAGACAACAGAGTCCATGACAGAAACCACTCCCCCTTCCACTTGCAAAGGGATCTATATGAAGACTAAGCTGCCTATCATCTGTGTATGTATAGGGGAAACTAGATCTAGTCTAAGTATGTTTTTTCTTTTTTCATTCATTCATTCATTCTTTTTTCTTTCTTTCTTTTTGTTACTCTTTCAGTCTCTGTAAGCTTCTAGGGACTTAGGTTGGTGGATTCTGCTGATCTTGGGATAAGAATAACACATGTTATAGGCCTTTAAGCTTGTGTATTTAAACTATGGCATTGCGTGAAACATGCTGGGTTTGAAAACTAAAGAAGAAACAGAGTGTTTAAAGTTTTTTATGGTGACTGATTCTGTTTTCATATTTTTATTTTCCACTAGGGGCTATAAAATATGGAAACTGTTCTCTGAAACTCTAAACCAGAGGATGTAGAAGCTATTAGTCACTCTTATTAAAGGAAATAATAAATGTGTGAATTAATGTACTTTGACCAGCCAAAAATGCAACCCTATGTACTCATAAAACACTATAATTCCACCTAAATGAAATACTGAAATTTGGGTCTAAGAACTTCAAAAAGTGTTAGTGTGACTTTCAGTCTTACTTCAGTTCAGGACAGGCGAGTCTTCAGTGTGCTGCTGACTCACAGCTCAGATGGAGTGTTCTCTCCCCACCTCCTCTTTACTCCCCTTCTTTTACCACATGCGACCAGACATAAGAATATCTATGACTCCCTCTCTACATCCATTTATTTATTATTGTGTGTGCACATGCACATGCCTTCACATGCACGTGACACAGAGTGAATTTAGACATCACAGGGAAAATGTCCAGAATCAGTTATTTTGTTTCTATCACGATGATCTTGAGGGTCAAACTCAAGTGCACAGTCTCATCAGCAACCATCCTTTCCCACTGAGCCATCTCAGAGTCCTGGGGGATGTCTCTCTAAACAGCACTGATGCCCGATTAAATGTGATATGCAGAACATAGTATACTTTTACCTTTGTAACATTCCATGAGAAATGTTTTCCGTATCTTTAAATTACTTTCTGACCTTTCCCAATCTGTACTGGAACATACATAATTACGGAGAGAGAAAACATGTGCTCTGCTTTGTTGAATGTAGTGTTCAGTGTGTGTTTGTTAAGTCAGTTTGGTCTAAAGCATTCTTGATGTCCATTACTTCCTTTCTGTTTTTTTTAATGTTTATTTATTACTTCAAGTTACATCTCTATCACAGTCCCTTCCCTCCAACCTTCCTGGTGCTACCCTTCAATCTTCTCCCCCTTCTCCCAGAACTCATGATTCTCTTTTTTGGAATAATTAGGCCACAATTATGAAAATTATAAGGTATAACATACATTCCTAATGTCCAGTCCATACATATTTGGCAACTGATATTAATATTCTATTATCAATCTATTTCCAAATGAAATAATCCAATCAAAAATGGGGAACAGAGCTAAACAGAGAATTCACAAAGGAGGAATCCCTAATGGCTGAGAGACACTTGAAGAAATAATCAATATCCTTAATCATCAGAGAAATGCAACTCAAGACGACTCTGAGATTCCATCTCACACCTGTCAGAATGGCTAAGATCAAAAACTCAAATGACAGCACATGCTGGCGAGGATGTGGAGAAAGGGAACCCTCCTCCATTGCTGGTGGGAATGCAGGCTTGTGCAACCACTATGGAAATCAGTCTGGCAATATCTTAGAAAAGTTGGAATAGCTCTACCTCAAGACCCAGTCATACCACTTCTGGGTATACATCCAAATGATTCCTCAACAAACCACAAAGACGTTTCCTCATCTATGTTATAGCAGCCTTATTTGTAATAGCTAGAAAGTGAAAACAACCCAGATGTCCCTCAACCAAGGAATGGATAAAAAAAAAAAAAAAAACTGTGGTACATCTACACAATGGAATACTACTCAGCCATCAGAAACAACGAAATCATGCAATTTGCAGCCAAATGGATGGAAGTAGAGAAGCTCATACTGAGTGAACTAACCCAGACTCAGAAGGATGCACATGGCATCTATTCACTTATATTCGGATTTTAGCCATATAGTACAGGATAACTATACTACAACCAATGCACCAAAGGGAACAGAAACATAGACTTTGTTACCTGTCAATGAGACACTTTGCCCTAGTGGTGCTGCCTTGTAGGCCCCCAGTGTATGAGGAGGCTCTTAGCCCTCATATGACTGCTGAACTGGGGCGAGGGATTGATATGTAGGGACATTCCACTCCAGAGGAGTGGGATGGAAGGGTAATGGGTAGAGGGTGGGAGGGAGGGACTGGGAGGGGGGGAAAGAGGAGACTGTGATGGAGATGTAACCTGAAGTAATAAATAAACATCAAAAAAGTTTAAAGTTCTATACCTAACTCAATTTCCTAATTGCATTACCAATTTAAAAACATCTTCTTAGACCTAGAACATCCTTTTAGTTCCTAAACATCTTAAAATTTAACTGAGACTATAACTATCTAGTCTTCAATCACATTAGAGACCTGAGAAGGATAAATATTTCTGATTATACAGGAAGTGCAGAGCCAGCAGCTTCCAAAACTAAGAAACGACAGACAACTGGGTTACTGGACAGTATGTCCCAGTTTCTCTCCATATATTAGAATGTCTATCTTCAGCCTCTTTGCTTAGTATTTCTGACAGACATTTTTGTTTTTTGTTTTTGTTTTTTCGAGACAGGGTTTCTCTGTGTAGCTCTGGCTGTCCTGGACTCGCTTTGTAGACCAGGCTGGCCTCGAACTCACAGAGATCCGCCTGCCTCTGCCTCCCAAGTGCTGGGATTAAAGGCGTGCGCCACCACCGCCCGGCTGTCTGACAGACATTAATTGTAAAGCAGGAATATATTGATATAAAATTAAGGTTAACCCTTTTTAAGGTATTGTACCTAGGTAATGCTTAAAAATGCAATGTGAAGTTTTGGCCTTTTGATAGCAACTGTCACAAACTATTTAGGATAATTAAGAAATGCAAACTAATAGTCATTCAAACATGTCATTTTGTTAGGTACTAGCACAATTTATCACAGATGTTTTCTAAGTTAACCGGAAATCAAGTTGCTAAATGACAAGCAACATTTGCTTATCCAAATATACGGAGATAGATAGGTGGTCTTCAAAAACCTCAAGAGATCTGTAGACTATGGCCTTCGAAGATGTTTTCTTAACTTAAGATTTTTTGATATTGAGACAGACATGTAAGTTTCTGATAGCACCTTCCATTCTACTCCAAGTAGAGGATGAGCATCAAAGAATCTCCATTTGGAGATGGTTGCTTTAGTGTCAAGCTTGTCATTGGGCCACAGAAAGCCCTTGCTTCAACTGTAGACAGCATGCTGTCTGAAAAGGGCAAAACTTGGAAGCAGGTAAGTCAACAGCCTAGCTCTGACAAGACAGGGTGGGCAAGTCTTTCATAATTCCTGCTTTACAATTAATGTATGTCAGAGATACTGGGCCCTTCTGTTTTTTTATCTAATGGTCTGTCTTTTGTAGGAAACAATGTAGCCCACTATAAAAGTGTTGACGTGTACTTCATGATTCATGTCTACAATCTTTAAATATATCTTTGCTCCAAAGTTGGATGGAGATTATATATGTATTATACATATATAAATATACCTATATACATATACATTAGTAAATAATATCTAATCCTTTGGAATAAATGACCTCATCATGATATAAAATTTGTCTCTTTTGATCATTTTGACTCATAATCTATATACTTATATCTATCTATATGTATACTCTATATCTATATCATATATACATCTATGTAATTATGTATATCTATATAATTATGTATATAACTATATATAAATATCTATAATAGTACAATATAAATATCTATAAATATATAATGATATATTTTATATAGTATAAATTATATTTATTATATATTTTATGTTATATAATTTGTATATTATATGTTACAATAATATATAATTATATATTATTATAAATTAAATGTGAATAATATGTAAAATATATTATATAATATATTATATAAGTATGATATAATTATATATCCATAATATGATATATAATATAAAATATCTATATGTGATATATCTACATGATAGGTATATATAATAGGTATATATATATGATATAGATATAGGTATAGAGACAGAAATATAGATATAAATATGCCCTGCTTAATTTTTTTTGTTGTTTTCCTCTAAGACATTTTTCCATGATTTTCACATTCAGGCTCTGTCTTTCTCTAAAGCTGAAGTGAGCTTCTTGTTTGTAGTGTATTGTTGGAGACACTTTCATTTTCATCCAGCTACAGTGTATTTTCACTGCAGAATTTACTCCATTTACGTTGAAATAATCGTTTATATGCAGGACTCACTGCTATCTCTTTAATTTCTTACTGTCTGCACTGTAGCTCTGTTGTTCTCTCTTTTCCTTTGGCTTACTTTATTTTTAAAGTGGTATGCTCTAGCTGTTTTTTTTTTTAAATTTTTTTGCTTTATCTTTTATGTATATTCCTGAGACTTTTTCCTTGTATTTACCATGTTGCTCAAATGTAATGCAGACTTCCAATCATACATAGACTCTACTACTACATCCGCACATTTCAAGTTTTTCACCAAAGCTTTATACCTACTTATGTTGTGTATTTAATTAGTGACTATATGTGGCTATAGTTTTTTAAAGAAATATTTGTCTTTCAACCTTTTTACAAATATTAACAGAGGTTTTTAAAAATCCTTTTATGGCGTGTTTGTATTCTCCAATAGCCATAGGACCTCTTATCGTGGTTTTAAACAGCTCAAACCAAGATTGCTAATGAGTCTGGCCATGCATGTTCCCTTTCCACTGAGCTTTGTAACATTCAGAGTCTCTTTAAACTGTCTCATATACTCCTTCTCAGTGCTTCTTGGTACCAGTTTTGCAGCAATATAAATTTACAAATGACACAATCTGCCAGATGCTCTAAAAACCAAACAAAGCAATCGTACTGAGGTTAGTAAAATGAACATTTTTCTTTGAAGCTGGGCACATAGAATGACTTCTAGTAATTCACCATACACAGCATGAGTTCTGCTCTACTGAAACGGGTTGAGAGGCTGAAAAATGATGCCTTACAGTTCGTACTGTCAAAAGATGACCATCCCAGCTGGGCGGTGGTGGCGCACGCCTTTAATCCCAGCACTTGGGAGGCAGAGGCAGGCGGATCTTTGTGAGTTCGAGGCCAGCCTGGTCTACAAAGCGAGTCCAGGACAGCCAAGGATACACAGAGAAACCCTGTCTCGAAAAACCGAAAAAAAAAAAAAAAAAGATGACCATCCCAAGCTCACTCTATTTAATACTTTTTCAAAGTTTGTGTTGGCAACTTTCAATAACAATGTTTGATTACTATAACATAAAATTCTGCATACAGTATTTGAAATTCTATGTATCTTCTGCCTTTGGAGAAAATAGTGTCGAGTCTGTAAACTCAACATTACATGTTAAATGCTTTGCTCTGTGATGCCCCAGAGCTTACAGGGACCATGCATGTTTGACTGTCCCAGGGTGTGTCAGCTGCTGAGTCCCAGGTGGCACAGCTGGTGCACTACCCATTAAACTTCCCTTTCAGTTTATTCCTAGAATTTTTCACAGGCTCTCAAGAGAACACCTAGACATACTTAACCTGAAATGTACCAAACCCACATGATATATAATCATATTTATGGTCAATAAAATTTTATTACTAGAACTGGACAGACCTATAAAATGCAGAAAACATTCATGTTTAGAAAAATATACCTCCATATCAAAGATCATAGAATACATTCGCCAGGTAAAATGGCTGATAGATTAAATTAGACCATTTTCTGTTTAATGTCAGCCTCTGTGTGGACAAAGAAGTATTTATTTCCACCACAAACACACTGACTCAATTATTTCTAAGGATAAAAGTTTCCCTTGATATTTTTTAATTGACGTAAATTTTACATATTCTGTAACATTTTATTGAACTCATCTTAGAGTCTAGAGTTTGGATGTGACCTAATGTAGCATAAGAAATCTGTTAGTGACATAAATGTAATTTGATTAATAATTTTTCCTTGACCTGTTATTACATTAGTGTTAATTAAAGAAAGCCACCCTCTACCTGTCAAATTAAGATGAGACGTTATCACACAATTCAGACAGTGCTCATGACAATGTGCTTTCAGATTTCAGTGAGGAATGAAGACCTAAAATAATCATGCTCCTCATGAGCCCTCTAGGATCGCTAGGTTGGTTTCAAGGGATCTGTTATTAAAGATGCAACGAAATAATGCAAAGGGGGCCTTCTAGTTTTAATAGTGCAACTGTGAGGTTCTTAGTTTGCTTTCTACTGTTGTGTTAAAAGCCATGACCAGAAGGATCTATTCCATCTTACACTTGCAGGAAACAGGCCATCTTGAAAGGGGAAATGAGGGCTAGAACTCAAGGAAGCAATTTAGAGGCAGGAGCTGAAGCAGAGAACACGGAGAAATGCTGCTGACTGGTTTGTGACTCACACATAGCACAGTTTCCTTATACTACCCAAAATTACTTGTCCATGAGTGGCATTGTCTGAAGGAGGCTTCACACAATTCAAACAGTGCTCATGACAATGTGCTTTCAGATTTCAGTGAGGAATGAGCCCACATCAATTAGAAGTCGAGAAAATGCTCCACAGGCTTGCATATAGGCCAGTCTGATGAGGGGATTTCTGCAATCATCCTTTCCTTCTCTCAAGTGACTCTAGCTTGTGTGAAGTTGGCAAA
The DNA here is from genome assembly GCA_907164525.1 of Lophiomys imhausi. Taxonomy (NCBI): domain Eukaryota; kingdom Metazoa; phylum Chordata; class Mammalia; order Rodentia; family Muridae; genus Lophiomys; species Lophiomys imhausi. Next base: position 4,301,295 of record CAJQZJ010032342.1, read on the forward strand.
AAAAAATCACATTTTTTTAACAAACACAGTGTGTTTATAAAAAATAAAACTTCAAGCAGCATCAAAATGTTCTTTTGAATTCTCACAGGTGACACACATACAGAGATGGATTAAATTCTGATTTGTATGATTAGATATATAAACATACACAGACATGTGCAAACACAAAGGAATGTGAAATGACTACAGAATGGCACTCAAAATGATCATGATAGCTAATGACTAATCATGAAATAATAAGTGCTATGTTATATTAAAAAAAACCTATTTCCTCTGTATAAACTTTCTAGCCTTCAAACAACACTATTAAAGTTGTTATATGAAGATACTCAGACTAAAGAAGATGTGGAATAACTAAAATCAACTCAGTAATTAGGTACTAATTTATAGGAACTATGTTAAGTGCAAAGTAGGTTTATTATGTTATGATATCACATAGCATTTTTATTGCAATAGAACAAACTTCTCCCAACTTTAGTGTCTTAAAATAGGATGTACTAGCTCATTTTTTAATGATTTAGTAATATGAGTGTGGCTTAGATGGCAGGCTCTGGAGAAGTCAGTGGTGTTCCTAAAACAGCTACAGGGAGCTGGATGAATATCAGCACAGTGCTGGAAACACATTCACACTGTATCTAATTAATGCCAACATCTGACGGGTAAGAATGACTAGTCTATGTAAGTTACCAGACAGTTACCCACTCTTACTCACATAGGACCAGTTGCAATGTCCTCAGCACCAGCAAGTAAAGGAACTCAAAATGTGTAGTTTTCACCTTTTTTTGCAGCATGTTCACTATTTGTATGTTGGTTCAAGCAGATTTCAGACAAGGCAGGAGACAGTTTACCAATAAAATTTGATACACACTGTCACAGGTTCTCAAAGAACATTAATATTTTAAAATTTTATGGAAAAGAGTAGATAAGGGAGATAAAAATGTTTTCAAATGAAACACGGGTGGTGAATTTAGAGAGAAATTTTAGCTTAAGCTGAGTAAACCCAGTCTAATAGACATTACAGTCAAATGCTTTTTGCCTCAATGTTATAAAGTTCATATAAAATAAAGTGTGTGGTGAGCTACACTAGCTTGAAAACCCTCTGACTAGTGAGTCTTCACTAGTGAAAGAATTCTGATGAAGGTAAACAACATTGTGCAACACTGATTTATCCAGCAAGCAGCCAACATTTTAGACATGATGCTACACATTTTAAAATTAAAACTAAATATAATGGAAATTTGTCCTTGTGAACTTTAACATTTTTCTTTTTATGTAGATTGGTATTCTGCCTGTGCATATGTCTGTGTGAGGGTATCAAATCCCCTGGAATTGAAATCACAGATAGTTGTTAGCTACAATGTGGGTGATGGGAATTGAAACAAAGTCCTTTGGAAGAACAGCCAGTGCTCCTAACCGCTGAGTCATCTCTCCAGAACCAGTGAAAATCAACCTTCTAACAGAGTTATGTGAATGAATAAATAAATATCTTCATATATATTACTTTATTACTAAATCAACACAAGCCATATAAGGAATCACAGATGAGTTGCATAAATATTTCTAAGGGACTCAGACTTGATAATATTCGTAGACTTAAATGAATAGGAGGAAGGAGTGAGTGGTTAGCTGCATCACATTCATGATTAGCTGAGTCCTAAATACAACATATTTATTCTAAATAAATATCAATGACTGCGTATTTCTCCCTGTTTGACTCTATACAAGATGTATTTAGAAAAAAATACGCTATTAATTTGGTTATTTGCCCAAAGAGTAATAGATGGAACCAAATTCAGCAAAATTTTATGACATTTTGGTTTTAGGAATACAATTAAAAATCTACAAAATGTCTTCATTGATAACATTTTTATTCATTAGATACTATATTGAGGGAAAGTCTAATAACATTGCTTCTGAGAGGCTGATTTCAATGCACCGATCTGGTTACCACCCCTTCTGAGGCATTCTCTTGATTGGTTAATAAAAGTCACATATGGCCAATTAGCTGGGGCAGAAAGAGTACAGGAAAGCAGGACTTCTTGAGATTAGAACAGGAACCCTGTACTTTAGACAGAGAATCTTTCCTTTTTCCTGGAGACACAGGAGATAGACGTCTTTGAGAACACTGCAAGGTAATCACTGGCACATGGTGGTTTGGGATTAGGTGATCCACGTTAACTTAAAGTAGCTAATTGAGACTCTGCCCAGTTAAGAGCTAAGCATTAAAACATTAAAAGGTCTTGGTGTATTTAATTATTGGGGAAAAGACTGTGGTGGTTTATAGGCCCTCAGTCCAAGCAATCCTGGGCTGTGGGACTACTAGACTCCCCTCGAACCCAGGCCAAACTCCTGCCAAGCTGCTGGTAATTCTACAGGCCAATATAACAACTTATATTAATTAACAGAGTTTAGGTCACAGGTGGTGTAGGCCACCCTTGGTTCCAGGGCTCTTTCCCCAGGACAAAACAGGCAACCAGTTAAGGCACTCGGGAACCAAGACACCTGTTCCTCTCCCAAGCCTCGGTCTGCTCCGCCGGCTTAATCTTACAGTTTATACTTACTAATAATTACAATTGATACTTAAATTGCAGTTTCAATACTATCTTAAACATTTGAAGAAAATGAGGTTTTTTTCTTATTTTATAAATGATTTTTTCCTGATATATATTCAAATAAAATAAAATATATATCTTTCTACATTTCTGGATACCCAATTTTATTTTTCTATATAACAAAAACAGCAACATGTTAAAATATGTGTTCTTTTTTAAACGAATAATTAATTATTTTCTTATGGTCAGCAATATGTACAATAGAGTTTCTCTGGAGATAACACAATTTGGTGAGTTTTAGTGTTTTCTTATATATTCCAACTGAATATTGCAAATACCTCACTGTATTTTAAAGACTTTATATTTGATATAAATATTTATGCAATGGGAACATGGCTTTGGAGAGTGTGCCTGGAACTTCATTCTATCACCTTCCAGTTTTGCAGCAGGAATATTGCTAAGTCTTCAAATAGCACACCAGAGGAGACAACAGACAGGAATAATCTAGAAGAAATGATTAAATCGGTATGTTAAGTACTCTGTAAAACACCCAGCTGGCCCATAATTGACCCAAACAGGATTAACTGGAAACTTCAAGAAATGAAGTGGTCTGTTAAATAGTCCCAGGTTTCAGATTGACCTGTAGGTAATATACAGACAGAAAAGATGGGGACTGCCAGCTAAGGCTGTGAAAATCAAGGTAACATTTAAGCCATAGGCTATACAAGTGGGGGCAAGTCCAATCAATGAACCTCAGCACTTACTCCTTGTGAAATTGAAGTTGTAATTAGAACAAGATATTACACTTAAATTTCATAACATATAATGAAAAATGTTTCATTGGCTAAAACTATGAGAGTCTTAACACAGATGAGAGATGTTGTTACAGAGATGGCCCACAGGTAGAAAGAGATAGTGTGAATCTTATGACAGATATAAGAAAGATTCCAGTCAAAAATTTAAAAGTTCTTATGAACAACAACAAAACCTGGACATAATATGCTGGGTCTAGGCATTGTGGGCTTTCCCCTGTCTGTATTACCAAGGCTGATAGGTGTCTACCTTTCTCACAGCATGGTAGGAAATCATACGATGAGACTTAAGCAGTGATCTTTTAACATTTCTAAGAGACACAATACTCCAGCAAAGTCCCTGTTCCCCTGGCCCTCAATATCTTTACACACACTTTTCTGAAATAATCCCTCCACAGATTGAAGTCAAGTATGTAAGTGTGTGTGTGTGTGTGTGTGTGTGTGTGTGTGTAAAACAACAATTAATGAAAAGAGGGCCATAAATTTGAGAAAAAGCAAGAAGATGCATATGATAGAGTTTACAGAGAGGAAATGGAAGGGAAAATGATGTAATTATATTATAATCTCAAAAATAAAAGAATTATTTATTATTATTATTATTATTATTATTATTATTATTATATTATTATTATTTTAGTTTTTCAAAACAGGGTTTCTCTGTGTAACAGCCCTGACTGTCCTATACTCACTTTGTAGACCAGGCTGGCCTTGAACTCACAGAGATCCACCTGCCTCTACCTCCCAACTGCTGGGATTAAAGGCATGCGCCACCATGCCGGGCCAGAATAAATTTTTTAAAATGCCAAAAAATTAGAAAAATGTATAAAAGAAAACAAAGGAAAGTATATGAGTTGGAAAAAATACAATAGTATAAATTTTTAAAAATATATTGAGTATGCTAACCATCAGACTATTGATGCCAAAAGAAAAATAACCAGGAAAAGCTATAAATTAGTAAAGATCATATGGTATAGACACAGAGAAACTACATCACAAAAAATACTCAAAAACCATCTTTACGATGCTAAGAAAAGATTTGTTCTTCGGACCATAATGAGCTACAAAAAGAAAAGGGATATGACTATATAATGGCATACAAAAACACTAGAGACCAAGAGCTTCCTTAATCCATGTCCCTGTATAATCTTGCAGATGTAAGGAGGTTAACTCCCCTAACAAAATAAATATAAATTAATACTCTGAAGAATTATGATAATGTTTCTAGATACTAAGTTCAAGAAAAATTATAGAAAGCACACAGAAAGACATATTATACTTCCCACTACAGGGGAGGATACCCAGATGACACCAGAAACTTAATCAGAAATTATAGAATACAAATAAAAAAAGGTGTGATGTTTTGATATTTCTATCCATACTGATGGATAGAAAATAAATTGTAGAAAACTGAATGAATTAAAAGTAGTAAGCAATACCATGGCAGTGCATGCCATGGGAGGCAGAAGCAGGCAGATCTCTGTGAGTTCAAGGCCAGCCTGGTCTCTAAAGCGAGTCCAGGATAGTCTGGGCAGTTATACAGAAAAACCTTGTCTCAAAAACCAAACAAACAACAAACAAAAAATAGTGAGGACAATCTCTCTGATAAAAGAAAATTCACAGAAATGCTCACCATCATGAATGCAATAATCTGATATTTCATGATACAGAAAGGGAAAGACAAAAGTGAAAACATTAAAAATAAGGAATTAAGAAAGTAAAATGGGGGGAGAAAAATATGTGGGGAACTAGACTCTATTTGAGTTTTAAAAATTTAATGTTAGTATAAAAAGTAAAAATTATTACTTTCTTTATTGTCTTTCAATGTGTACAAAGGAAAAGTAATACAAACATATTACATTAGATGGGGAACTGAAAAACTTAAATTATATATATTTTTTATATAAGTACTTTATTTTTTTTCTTCAAGTTACATCTCAGTCACAAATCCTTCCCTATTCCCCCTTCCTGTCCCACCCTTCCACCCTCTTCCCCCCCCAACAGCTTCCCTTTTCAATCCAACAAATGGTTCTTTCTCTTATAACACTACATTCTATACAAAACAGCAGAATTAAATATGCCACATTTATGAGAGTTAAATGGCCCAGTATACCTTCCCAATGTCCAGTTCATACATATTTGGCCCCTGACTTTAACATTCCACCTTCTAACCATCTCCATGAGTTTAAAGTTCTATAACTGACTTAGCTTTCATACTAACTTGCATCACTATTATAACCATCTTCTTAGATCTAGAACGCCCTCTTGATTCCTAAACAACTCAAAATTTAACTATGAGACTCTAGCTGTCTATTCTTCAACCACCTCAGAGAGCTGAGAAGGATAAATATATCTGATTATATAGGAAGTGCAGGGCCTGCAGCTTCCAATACTAAGAAATGACAAACCAGTGACTACCTGGACAGTTCCCATTTTCTCTCCATACATTCCAGCATCAGTCTTCAGCCTTTTGGTCTTGTTTCTCTGACAGACATTTATTGTAAAGCAGGGATTATGAAGGACTAACCTACCCTGTCTTGGCAGAGCTAGGCTGTCGACTTCCCTGCTACCAAGTTTTGTCCTTTTTGGACAGCAGTCTGTCTGCAGTTGAAGCAAGGAGTTTTTACATGCCAAGAGATAGGCTTGCCACTAATTCAACCATCTCACACTGGAGATTCTTCGATGCTTATCTTCTACTTGGAGTAGAATAGGGGGTGCTGTCAGGAGCTGATATGTCACGATATCAAAAAAAAATCTTAATTTAAGACCACATCTTTGAATGCCATATTCTGCAGATCTCTTGGTGTTTTTGAAGATGCCCTATCTATCTCTTGTATTTAGATAAGCAAATGTTGCTTGTCTCTTAACAACTTGATTACTGAGTAGCTTAGAGAATATCTGTGATAGACTGTCATAGTAGCTAACAAGGTGACATGCATGTATGACTAGGAGTTTGTTTTTCATAACTATCCTAAACAGTTTAAGACAGTTGGTATCAAGAGGCCAGAGCTTCATGTTTCATTTTTAAGTATCTCTAGGTACGATACCATTAGGAAGCATTACCTTTAATTTTGTATCAATATACAAAGATCTTTTCAAATGTGGCTAAATATACACTTAATTTTGTATCAATATACAAAGATCAATGCCTATGCGGCCCAAAACAATCTTAATATTGCGTCCATATACAAGGGTCAATACCATTGTGGCCAACAATAATCTTAATTTTGTATCAATATACAAATATCAATACCGACGTAGACCACTACAATCTTATTTTTGCACAATAAACAATGGTCAATACCACTTTAGCCAAATATACTACTAATTGTGTATCAATATACAAAGGTATAAGGGCATATTGAATAATCTGACCCTTCTTCTTGGTCCTTCCTGTGCTATGTCTATGTCTCAATTTTTCTCAAGTCTGTGCATTCCTACATAAGAGATAAAGAAGGATACACAAAAGGGAAAGAAGGAATACCCTGAGTCTAACCTCCAAAACCCATTAAACAGGACCATTTAACAACTTGTAATCTCTTCCCCTAAATAACAGAGTTTTCAGTTGTCCTTCAAATAACCAAAAAAAGAGGGAGCGGAGAAACACCCTCCCCAACCTCTGGGTATGGGACATTGCTCTCTTAAAATGACTTCCTGCTGATTTGGGTCATAGTAAACCTGTTGGGGGCCCAAACCAAAATGGAAAAATGGTTAAAAATGTTAATACAATCCTTTTATGTTCAGTCCTTCTGTTCTCAGCTGTTTAGATGTCCTAAGGAGTTTGTAGGCAGAAGCTGAACTTCCAGGCTTTACTGAGGTTCTGGCTGGGGCATTGTGTAGAGCTGAACGGTCTTAGCGATATTGAGTTGTTGTGGTTGTAGGCTTTTGATGGAGACAGCTATTGAGGGAGTCTGTCAGGCTGAATCATCTGGGTCACTCGTCTTCTTTTGGTGTCTGATTCTGATTTCTACTGAGGTTTCCATTGTCCAGTTGTCCCTCCATTCCTTGAATGGATGCTTTGATTCTCCTGGAAAGATGAGAACAGAGCCCTGCCCTAATCCTCACTCAGAGACCTTCGCCCTCTTTTTTTTTTTGGGGGGGGGTAGGTAATATTTCTCCTGAAGCAAATTTGGTTTTTTGACAATATATAAAGTGTTATCTTTCAATCTGGTTTAAAGAAGAAATTATTTTGTTCTTTTAGAGCTAAACCAGCTTTAGTGTATATATTTTGAGATCTCGAAGGACAATTTGTTTTTATTGAGTGGGCCTTTTGTAACTAGCTTTTAAACTTAGGTCCTTCCAAATCCTATGTGTGTGTCTCTGAATTCTAATTATTGGGATCAGAGACCTGTGGTTCCCATCTGAAGGGATTAAAGATGTGTTCCACCACTCCTGGATCGAAGTTTTTCTCTTTTAGAGTTTGTTTTGTATCAGGCTGACCTTGAGCTCTGAGATCTGCCTGTGTCTGTCTCTAGTGTGTTGGGGTTAAGGGTGTACTCTTCTTGAATGATGGTATTAAGGGTGTGAACCCTCACCACACTTTTCCATGTAACTCTAGAATTTATAAGTCCACTAACTCTATGGTGCTCCTCCCGTCTCTGCTGAAGTTAAAGGCATAGGTTAACACCACATTTCTCCTGTATTTTACGTTAGCTCTACGTTTTTTCGACACTTGGAGGTTTATAAAACCTGGTTGAACGGCTGTGTCCTTTATTTTATTTACAGTGTTTTAACGTTGTTACCTGTTTTTTTTTTAATTAATAAATTTATTTGTTTGTTGCTACAGGTTACATCCTTGACATATTGTCCTCTTTTCCCGCTTCCCAGCCCCAACCTCCCATGCTCTACCCCCCTGACCCTTCCGTCTTGATCCTCTGGGGTGGAGTGTCCCTGCATACCAGTCTCTCACCACAGATCAGGAGTCATATGAGGGCCGAGAGCCACTTCATACACCAGGGGCCTACGAGGCAGTACTGCCAGTGAAAGGTGTCTCCTTGCTACAGGGGGAAAAATAAAAAACAGACCAACAGACACACAAACCCACAAAAACAAAGAACAACAACAAAAAAAGAGAGGAAAAAGAAAGAGAAAAAAAAGGGAAAGGAAAAAGAAAAAGAAATGAAAAAAAAAAGTTTAGGTCCATGTTCCTTTTGGTGTGTTGGTTGTAGTACAGATATCTTGTACAATATAGCTAAAATCCTACTATAAGTGAATAGATGCCATGTGCATCCTTCTGAGTCTGGGTTAGCTCACTCAGAATGAGCTTCTCTAGATCCATCCATTTGGTTGCAAATTGCATGATTTCATTGTTTCTTATAGCTGAGTAATATTCCATTGTATAGATGTACCACAAGTTTTTAATCCATTCTTCAGTTGAGGGACATCTGGGTTGTTTCCAATTTCTAGCTATTACAAATAAGGCTGCTATGAACATAGATGAGAAGACTTCCCTATGTCTCCTTGAGGTGTCCTTTGGGTGTATACCCAGAAGTGGTATGGCTGGGTCCTGAGGCAAAATTATTCCAAGGTTTCTAACATATCTCCAGACAGACCTCCATAGTGGTTGCACAAGCCTGCACTCCCACCAGCAATGGAGTAGGGTTCCCCTTTCTCCACACCCTCGCCAGCATGTGCTGTCATTTGGGCTCTTTATCTTAGCCATTCTGACAGGTGTGAGATGGAATCTCAGGGTCATCTTGAGTTGCATTTCTCTGAAGATTAAGGATGTTGAGCATTTCTTAAGGTGACTCCCGGCCATTAGGGATTCCTCCTTTGTGAATTCTCTATTTAGCTCCATCTCCCATTTTTTGATTGGATTATTTGGTTTCTTGGCATTTAGTTTCTTGAGTTCTTTGTAGATTTTAGATAATAGCCCTCTATCAGATGTGGGATTGGTGAAGATTTTCTCCCAGTCTGTTGGTTGCCGTTTTGTTCTAATGACTGTGTCTTTTGCCTTACAGAAGCTTTTCAGTTTCATGAGGTCCCATTTATTGATTGTTGATCTCAGGTCCTGAGCTGTTGGTGTTCTGTTCAGGAGTTGTCACCTGTGCCAATGAGTTCGAGGGTTTCTCCTACTTTTTCTTCTAGTATCTTTAGTGTGGCCGGCCTTATGTTAAGGTCTTTGATCCACTTGGAATTAAGTTTTGTATAAGGTGATAGGTATTGGTCTAATTTCATTCTTTTGCAAGTGGACATCCATTTGGACCAGCACCATTTGTTGAAGATGCTGTCCTTCCATTGTGCGGTTTTGGCTTCTTTGTCAAAGATTAGTTGGCCATAGGTGTGTGGATCCATGTTTGGGTCTTCAATTCGATTCCATTGATCCACTGGTCTGTTTCTATACCAGTACCATGCTGTTTTTATTATTATTGCTCTGTAGTACAGCTTGAAATCTGGAATGGTGATACCTCCAGATGCTTTTGTATTGTACAGAATTGATTTAGCTATTCTGGGCTTTTTGTTGTTCCATATGAAGTTGAGTATAGCTTTTTCCAGGTCTATAAAGAATTGTGTTGGTATTTTGATTGGAATTGCATTGAATCTATATATTGCTTTTGGTAGAATAGCCATTTTTATTATGTTGATCCTACCTATCCATGAGCATGGGAGATCTTTCCATCTTCTAAATGCCTCTTCCATTTCTTTCTTCAGGGGCTTGAAGTTCTTGTTGTATAGGTTCTTTACTTGCATGGTTAGAGTTACCCCCAGGTATTTTATATTGTTTGTGGCTATTGTGAAGGGGGTTGTTTTCCTTATTTCTTTCTCGGTATGCTTGTTTGTTGTATAAAGAAGGGCTTCTGATTTTTTTGAGTTAATTTTGTATCCAGCCACCTTGCTGAAGTTGTTTATCAGCTGTAAGAGTTCTTTGGTGGAGTTTTTGGGGTCGCTTATGTATACTAACATATTATCTGCGAATAGGGATAATTTGACTTCTTCATTTCCAATGTTTATCCATTTGATTTCCTTTAGTTGTCTTATTGCTCTAGCAAGAACTTCAAGGACTATATTGAAGAGATATGGTGAAAGTGAACATCCTTGTCTTGTCCCTGAGTTTAGAGGAAATGCTTGAAGCTTCTCTCCATTTAATTTGATGTTGGCCACTGGCTTGCTGTATATTGCCTTTATTATTTCTAGGTATGGTCCTTGTATGCCCGTTCTCTCCAGAACTTTTAGCATGAAGGGGTGTTGGATTTTGTCAAATGCTTTTTCTGCATCTAGCGAGATTATCATGTGGTTTTTTTCTTTCATCTTGTTTATATGGTGAATTACATTGATAGACTTTTGCATATTGAACCATCCCTGCATTCCTGGGATGAAGCCTACTTGATCATGATGTAGGATATTTTTTATGTGTTCTTGAATTCGGTTTGCTAGTATTTTATTATATATCTTTGCATCTATGTTCATGAGGGAGATTGGTCTGAAGTTCTCTTTCTTTGTTGGGTCTTTGTGTGGTTTAGGAATCAGAATGACAGGGGCCTCATAGAATGAGTTTGGCAGTGTTCTTTCTGTTTCTATGTGGTGGAAGAGTTTGAAGAGTAATAGTGGTAGCTCCTCTTTGAAGGTCCGGTAGAATTCCGTGCTAAAGCCATCTGGCCCTGGGCTTTTTTTGCTTGGGAGATTATTAATGCCTGTTTCTATTTCCTTAGGGGTTATTGGGCTGTTTAAGCTGTTAATCTGATTTTGATTTGGTTTTGGTAGGTGGAATTTATTGAGGAAATTGTCCATTTCGCTTAGGTTTTCAAATTTGGTGGAGTATAGATTTTTAAAGTAGGACCCGAATATTTTCTGGATCTCCTTAATGTCTGTTGTTATTTCTCCCTTTTCATTTCTGATTTTGTTGATTTGGGTTCTTTCTCTTTGCCTTTTAGTTAATTTGGCTAGGGGTCTGTCTATTTTGTTGATTTTCTCGAAGAACCAACTCTTGGTTTCATTGATTCTTTGTATAGTTCTTTTTGATTCTAAGTTGTTGATTTCAGCCCTAAGTTTGATGATTTCCTGCCTTCTGCTCCTCTTGGGCGTGCTTGCTGCTTTTTTTTCCAATTCACCCAGCTTAGCTGTTAATTTACTAATATGAGCTGTCACAATTTTCTTTTTGAATGTACTTAGTGCTATGAACTTTCCTCGTAGCACAGATTTTATTGTATCCCATAGGTTTGGGTATGTTGTGTCTTCATTGTCGTTGGATTTTAAGAAGTCTTTGATTTCCTTCTTTATTTCTTCCCTGACCCAGTGGTCATCCAGTAAGGAGTTGTTCAATTTCCATGTGTGTGTAGGCTTTCTGTTGATTCTTTTGCTGTTGAAGACCAGCTTTATTCTGTGGTGGTCTGAGAAGATACAAGGTGTTATTTCAATTTTCTTGTATCTATTGAGACTATCTTTGTGACCAACTATGTGGTCGATTTTGGAGAAGGTTCCATGGGGTGCTGAGAAAAAAGGTGTATTCCTTTGTGTTTGGGTGAAACGTTCTGTAGATGTCTGTTAGGTCCATTTGTTTCATGATCTCTGTTAGACTCAATATTTCTCTGTTTGGCCTCAGTCTTGATGATCTGTCCATTGTTGTGAGTGGGGTGTTCAAGTCTCCCACTACTAGTGTTGTGATCGACATGCGATTTTATTTTTAGAAGTGTTTCTTTTACAAAAGTAGATGCCTTTGTATTTGGGGCATAGATGTTCAGTATTGAGATTTCCTCTTGATGAATATTTCCTTTAATGAGTATATAATGCCCTTCTTTGTCTTTTTTCATTAACTTCAGTTGGAAGTCTGTTTTGTTTGATATTAGGATGGCTACTCCAGCTTGCTTCCTGGGTTCATTTGCATGGAAAACCTTTTCCCAGCCCTTTACTCTGAGGTAGTGACTATCTCTGGTAGTGAGATGTGTTTCTTGTATGCAGCAAAGGTACGGGTCTTGCTTTCGGATCCACTCTGTAAATCTGTGTCTTTTTATTGGGGAGTTGAGACCATTGATGTTGATGGATATTAGTGACCTGGGGTTGTTGTTTCCCACTAGTTTGGTATAGGTGATGGTCCTGTGTCTCTTTTGGTTTAGTTGCTGAGGGGTTTTCTATTCCCTTTGTTTTTTTGGGTGAAGTAGTCTTCTCTGGGATGGAATTTTCCTTCTAGGATTTTCTGTAGGGCTGGGTTTGTGGGGAGATATTGTTTAAATTTGATTGTCATGGAATATCTTGTTTTCTCCATCTATGTTGATAGAGAGTTTTGCTGGGTACAGTAGTCTGGCTGGGCACCTATGATCTCTCAGGACTTGTAGGATATCTGTCCAGGCCCTTCTAGCTTTTAAAGTTTCTGAGGAGAAGTCACATGTAATTCTGATGGGTTTGCCATTGTATGTGACTTGGCCTTTTTCTCTTACAGCTTTTAATATCCTTTCTTTGTTCTGTACATTTGGTGTTTCAATTATTATGTGGTGAGAGGAGTTTCTTTTCTGATCTAATCTGTTCGGTGTTCTGTAAGCCTCTAGGATTTTTATTGGCATCTCTTTTTTCAGGTTTGGGAAGTTTTCTTCTATGACTTTGTTGAAGATAT
>CAJQZJ010032342.1:4314599-4451710 GCA_907164525.1 Lophiomys imhausi
CTAGGCTTCTCCACCACAGGCCTGGCCGCTTCCCTCCCTATCTGCTCTGCCTTGGGTGGGCGGAGCTTCAGCCCCTCCCACCATCTCAGCTGGCCTCCAGCCCTAGCTGCTTTGCTGTGGGTGCGTGGGGCTTCGGCCCCTCCCGCCGACTGAGCCGGCCTCCTTCCCTAGCTGCTTTGCCATGGGTGCACCAGGCATCAGCCCCGCCCCCCTGCTCCCGCTTCCCTCCCCAACTGCTCTGCCCACCCACCTCCTGCTCCGGCTCGAGCGGCTGCGGATCACCTGCGGAGCCCCTGTTTCTTCCTTGTTAAGACTTCAACTATTCTGCAAAGTTTCCTAAATAGTTATAAGGTCTTCCTGAAGTGTGGGAAGCCCAGTAGGCTAGTGGGCAATCACCATGTGGCCTTTGATTCTGCCTGCTGTGTGTTGGGATCGATCTTACCAGGCGCCTCTCCAAATGGGAGTTCCCGAATCCCAGATTTAGTGGCTTCCGTGTCTGGGAGAGATGGGGGGAGAGCCTTGCCCTGGGACTTTTAACAGTCCCTTGGGAGCTGTGCATGTTCCGGAGGGGCCAGACCCTCTGGTTTTTGCACAGTGTCCCACAACTCTGTGTTTTCTATGGCTCTTCTCTCCCACATTCAAAATGCATCTGTGCAGTTCGCCGCCATCTTGGCCCCATCAAATTATATTTTATTTTCCAATAAATATTGTCAATGTTGATACCAGCATGATGCAATTGATTATAAGTGTATATTGAAATCTCTGGAATATTCACTTAAAAATAAACAAAACATATATATTTATAGCCCTAACATACAAAAAGTCAAAATGTAATTATAAAAAATTCTAACAATGAAGAAAACAGAGAGGAGGAAAATGAGAAAGAGGAAGAAAGTACATTACTAATGATATCACATATGATTGAGCAATAATCTGAATAGCAGGATAGGATAGCAATGTTACCTAAAAGCAACATGAAAAAATACTCAAAACAGATTTTTAAAACATGGAATGTAATGCTTGAAAATGTAGAAAAGCCAGAAGGAAACAGCATTGGCCAGAGGAAGGAGTTCTACATTGTCTTGGGTAACAATTTTTTTCTATGATTCCTCAAATTAAAAAAACAAAAACAAAATGGAACAAAGGCAGAAACCAAAACTAAAAGTAGAGATATATTAATATAAAATTTAAAAAAATTAGTTTATTTTAGACACAACCCCCAGGGGGAGTGACTGTATTTACAAACAACACCTCTTAAGTGTATAAAAAAGTTACTGAGATTACCATTATTTTTATGGCCTACTGAACCAACTAAGCAGGGCTCACATGGGTTCACAAAGACTGAAGCAACATGCACTGGGCCTGAATGAGTCTGCACACATCTTCTGCATATACGTTCTGGCTGTGAGCTTTGTGGTTTTGTGAGACTCCTAACATTCTGAGTGGGTGTATCTCTGACTCTTTTGCCTGCTCTTGAGACTCTTTCCCTCCTCCCGTTGTTGTATTGCCTTGCTCAGCTTTGATATGTGACCTTTTGTTCTGTCTATTTGTATCTTGTTTTGTCCTGTTTGGCTGTTGTCTTTTGGAGGCCTGCTCTTTTCTGAAGAGGAAATAGAGGAGAGGTGGAACTGGGAAAGAGGGGAGGTCAGGCACAGGGAGTAAGAAGTAGTGGAAGGAGGGTAAAATTTTTTTGGAAAGTATTGTGTGATGGACGAATCTATTCTCAATAAAAAAAAATGGTAATTCATTTTGATTTTACAGGAACCCACAATTAAGAGCCACTGGGCTTTTAAAGAGATATTAGGTTTTAAGGTCAACATGTACAAGAATGCAAATAGACCCATACTTATCACCCAAAACTTAATACAAAGTGGATCAAAGACTTCAACATAAATCTGAGATTTTAGATTTTTAAATGAGTTTTTAAAGACTTAGAAAAGTTTATGAATTTTTTTTGTAATTGTGATTTTTATAAAAAAATAAATACATGTGTGCAGGGGGTAAATTTATTCAATTCATTAAAAAAAGAGAAACTTGGAGGGAGAGAGTAGTGGGAGAGACAACTTTTTTGGAGGGAACATCCCTGGAACAAGCTAAAAATCTAGGACAATGGAAACTCCCAGGAATCTATGAGGGTGACCCTGGCTAAGACTTCTAGCAATTGAGGATTTGGAACCTAAACAGGCCATCTCCTGTACCTAAGAGAGACTTCCAGTGGAGGGATTAGGACACCAACCCAGCCATAAAACCTTAGGCCTGCAATTTATCCTGCCTACAAGATGTTCAGGGGTAAAAGATGGAGCAGAAATTGAGGGAAAGGTCAACTAATGACTGGCCCAGCTTGAGACCCATGCCAGGAGAGAGAGCCTACCCCTGAAACTAATGATATTCTGCTATAATTGCAGACAGGACTCTAGCATAATTGTCATCAGAGAAGCTTCACCCAGAAGCTGATAGAAACTGATGAAGAGACCCACAGCCAAATATTAAGGGGAGCTTTGGGAATTTTGCGCAAGAGGGGGAGGAAAGATTGAAGGAGAAAGAGGGGTCAAGGAAACAATAAAACCTATAGAATCAACTAACCTGGGCCCACAGAAGCTCATTAAGACTGAACCGCCAACCGGAGATCATGCATGAGACAGACCTAGGCCCTCTGTAATATATAACAGTTGTGCAGCCCAGTCTTCATGTGAGGCTCTTCAAGTATGAGCAAGGGCTGTCTCTTACCGCAATGCCTGCCTTTGGATCTCTTTCCCCTACCTGGGCTGCTTTGTCCAGCCTTAGTAGTAAAAGATGCAACTAGTCTTATAGGAACTTGATATCCCAATGCTGGTTGATATCCACTGGGACGTGTCCCCTTTTCTGAGGAGAGGAGAAGAGGTAGATGTGGAGGTAGGGAAGGAGAGGAGGGCTGGGAGGAGAGGAAGGTAAGCTTCCATCCAGATGTAAAGTAAATAAATAACAGTTAAAAACCAGACCCTTGAAGAAGTGCTCAACAGCTTTAGTCATCAGAAAAATTGAGATTCGAGTCATAGGAATGGAGCAAGCTCTGTCTCTGCTTCTGCTTGCCTCTGGAGCACGTGGTCACTTCCCCAAATGGCCACCTTCCTTGTGGCACATAGAAACACCACCACAGGTGGTCACAGGTGAGTTCAGTCACATACCAGTGTCAGGGATCTTTCCCCATGTAAATATAGCATCTGTAATGCCCACTTCACAAAACCATAAGACAAGTCATGAAGATTCTAATTTGATGTAAAAGTAAAAAGGATCCTTAATTGAGTGTTTGAGCCAAGGCAAGGTCCATCACATGTTCTCCATGCAGGGACTCTCTGGTGGCCCTGAACCTGGAAAGTGTGAGGCTCTTAAGGGTTAGGCAAGGGAGAGGGTGGGCAGTTAGGGAGGTTCGTGTAACACACAGAATCACATTTGGTCTTGTAAGGTGAGCTCTGAGAGTCCTCAAGAGGCAAAGGAAACTCCCAGTAAGTCCTTTTGAGAGCCCCTCATTATCTATGGCCTGTTCAGATGGTCACTCAAGGCCTCTGAGGGAGGGAAAGCTAGGTTCTCAGGCTTTCTTTGTTATTTTACTTTTATGAGCTTGTTACAGCTGAAGGGAATGGGTGAGAATTTGGATGGGCCAGGATAAGAGACTGAGGTTTTTGTTCTTTCACATCCAATAGAATGCAGTCACTCCCAAAAGATCCTCCTTCCCACTTCCTAATGTTCAAAAGCCCTCATCCACCTCCGAGTTTGGGAGATCTGATAGATTGAGGGAGATTTAGTAGATTTAGAGAGGATAATTAGAGAAAATGGGAGAACCAAGGCCATCATGACATCTAAGCTAAAAATAAAAGAAATCCGGATAACCAAATAGCTGGCTCAGAGCTGTTGTGATTCCCCTGGAAGGAACTTCCACCTTCAGAGGCCAGCACTTCCTCCAAACTAGTCAGGTTTTCTCTGGCCCTGGAAGCTGCTCCTTAACCCTAGCGGGCAACCCAAAGGTCTCACCCATAGACCACAGGGGAAAAAGCGCCCATGGTGGTGCTGCTGTGCTTTTGAGCCTTATCCAGGGGGAAGCACAGCCCATCTCTACCCACTGACACAGACACTCACCCCCAGCCCCCAGTTATGCCCCAACTGCTATGCAGCAGTTGCTAAGCTACAAAATGTATTATATATGTACTTTGTAGAATGTTTTTCAGCCTTCCGAAGAAAGGAATTTCACTGCATCTACACAGAGGATCCAAGAGCATAATATATAAATGCAGTGAGTCAAGAACAAACCACAAAGCTCTGGTGGTAGTGACCTTGGCAGTGCTCAGGGGTAGAGGCAGCTGGATTTCTGAGTTGGAGGAACTGTAATTCAGAGCAGGGCTGCTCTGGCAAGAGGTCACATCCAAATACCTTCTAGTTCTGTGTGATCTGGCTACAATACAGATACCCCTTTAATCCCAGGAGACATAGGCAACCAGATCTCTGAGTTCAAGGCCAGTCTAGTCTAGAACAAGTTTCAATTAAAGAAAATCTTAGGTCCAGGCATGGTGGTACATGACTTTAAGTCCAACACTTAGGAGACAGAGGCATACAGATTTCTGAATTATGTTCATTGAGTTTGGTTAAGTCCCTGAGTTGAGTGGCAGTACAGTGGAGTGTGTTTGTGGCAGTTCCATTTGTGGAATTCAGAGGCAGTCTTACTGGGAGAGTTTTACAGAGACAGGTTGAAGAGGGAACAGGCACAGTATGAGCCAGAGAATGAGAAGGAGCCAGAAGATTAGAATAGATTGCAAGAGTTACTTTGAGGCCAAGCAGAGCAATTCGGTGAGAAACCTATACACAAGCAAGTTTGAATCAGTCACCTTGGAGAGGAGTTTGACCCAGAACAGCTTAGTTGAACCAGGCAGCCAGAGTTCACAAAGAGCTAAAAGGGTGAGCTCATTCAGCAGTAAGGTACAGAGGTTGAAAACATTCTAGGCCTAGGTTAGATTGTATGGAGGTTAGAAGCTTCCAGGGGTAGACACATGTTAGCAGATGGAGGCAGTAAGCATCCAAGACAATAGTTACATCAGGAGAATAAAAGTTACTTTTACAACAGCCTGGTCTACAGAGTAAGTTTCAGGACGGCCAGGGTTATGTAGAGAAACCTTGACTTGAAAAACCAAGTACTTCATCTTCTCTCTTAGACATAGAATCTAATCAAGGCAGAGGCAGAGTACAGAAGGGCTGCTTTGAGCATCCCCTAGGCAAATGGAAAGAGGCTGCTGAGGGTGCAACTCCCATTGTATTGGGATGGATGGAAGGTGGCAGATCTTGCCGAACGATGTTCATCATACTGAATTGTGTACTCCACATCTGCTAAGAGATTTTAAGTCTTCTCACTACACAAACAAAACAGGACAAGCAGTAAGAAAGGTTTGTTCTCAGCCTGATTGTGGTAATCATTTCAAAATGAGTACTTGTATCAAAATTTTGTGTTTTATGCAATAACATTTTATTAGTCGAGTACACCTCAATAAAACTGACAAGATAAAAAAAAAAGAACTAATTTTTAGAAAATAAGCATGTCCGTAGTTATTCTAGTGTGATTTCTGTGTTGCTGTGATTAAACTCTCTGGCCAAAAATAACTTGGGGAGGAAAGGGTTTATTACACATCCAGATCACAATCCATCACTGAGGGAAAGAAGTCAGGAAAGGATCAAACAGGATTTTGAAGCAGAAATGACAAATGACACTGCTTATTGCCCTTCCCGGCCATTCTTGTGCATCTAGATTTCTTCTTTGTGTTGTTGTTGAGTTGATTTATTTATTTATTACTTCAGGTTACATCTCCATTATGTTGTCCTCTTTCCACCCCTCCCAGTCCCGCCCTCCCACCCTCTACCCCCTATCCCTTCCATCCCATTCCTCTTGAGTGGAGTGTCCCCCGACCCTTTTCAGCAGTCATATGAGAGCCAAGAGCCTCCTCATAGCCTGGGGGCATAGAAGGCAGCACCACTAGGGCAAAGTGTCTCACTGACAGGAAAAGAAGTCTATGTTCATGTTCCCTTTGATGCATTCATTGTACTATAGTTATCCTGTAATATATGGCTAAAATCCGACTATAAGTGAATAGATGCCATATGCGTCCTTCTGAGTCTGGGTTAGCTCATTCAGGATGAGCTTCTCTAGTTCCATCCATTTGGCTGCAAATTGCATGATTTTGTTGTTTCTGATAGCTGAGTACTATTCCATTGTGTAGATGTAACACAATTTTTAAGCCGTTCTTTGGTTGAGGGACATCTGGGTGGTTTCCAGTCTCTAGCTATTACAAATAAGGCTACTGTGAACATAGATGAGGAAACTTCCTTGTGATTTGGTGAGGAATCATTTGGATGTATACCCAGAAGTGGTATGGCTGGGTCCTGAGGCAAAGCTATTCCAAGTTTTTTAAGACCTCGCCAGACTGACTTCCATAGTGGTTGCACAAGCCTGCACTCCCACCAACAATGGAGGAGGATTCCTCTTCCTCCACACCCTCACCAGCATGTGCTGTCATATGAGCTTTTCATCTTAGCCATTCTGACAGGTGTGCGATGGAATCTCAGAGTCCTCTTGAGTTGTATTTCTCTGATGATTAAGGATTCTGAGCATTTCTCCAAGTGTCTCTCAGCCATTAGGAATTCCTCTTTTGTGAATTCTCTGTTTAGCTCTGTTCCCCATTTTTTTATTGGATTATTTGGTTTCTTGGCATTTAATTTCTTGAGTTCTTTATAAATTATGGATATTAGCCCTCTGTCAGATGTGGGGTTGGTGAAGATTTTTCCCCAATCTGTAGGCTGCCGTTTTATCCGAATGACAGTGTCTTTTGCCTTACAGAAGCTTTTCAGTTTCAGGAGGTCCCATTTATTGATTGTTGGTCTTAGATTCTGAGATGTTGGTGTTCTGTTCAGGAAGTTGTCACCTGTGTCAATGATTTCGAGGGTTTTTCCCACTTTTTCTTCTAGTAGATTTAGTGTGTCCAGCCTTATGTTAAGGTCTTTTATCCACTTGGACTTAAGTTTTATACAAGGTGATAAGTATGGATCTAATTTCATTCTTTTGCATGTGGACATCCAGTTGGACCAGCACCATTTGTTGAAGATGCTGTCCTTTTTCCATTGTGTGGTTTTGGCTTCTTTGTTAAATATTAAGTGACCATAGGTGTGTGGGTTCATTTCTGGGTCTTCAATTCGATCCCATTGATCTACTGGTCTGTTTCTATACCAGTACCATGCTGTTTTTATTACTATTGCTCTGTAGTACAGCTTGAAATCTGGGATGGTGCTACCTCCAGATTTTTTTTTTTAATTGTACAGGACTGATTTAGCTATTCTTGGATTTTTGTTGTTCCATATGAAATTGGGAATTGCTTTTTTAAGGTCTATAAAGAATTGTGTTGGTATTTTGATAGGAATTGCATTGAATCTGTATATTGCTTTTGGTAGGATGGCCATTTTTATAATATTGTACCTACCTATCCATGAGCATGGGAGATCTTTCCATCTTCTGATGGCCTCTTTAATTTCTTTCTTCAAGGACTTGAAGTTCTTGTCATACAGGTCTTTCACTTGCTTAGTTAGAGTTATCCCCAGCTATTTTATATTGTTTGTGGCTATTGTGAAGGGTTTTATTGCCCTAATATCTTTCTCAGCCTATTTATTTGTTGTATAAAGAAGGGCTTCTGATTTTTTTGAATTAATTTTGTATCCAGCCACCTTGCTGAAGGTGTTTTTCAGCTGTAAGAGTTCTCTGGTGTAATTTTGGGGGTCGCTTATGTATACTATCATATCATCTGCAAATAGGAATAATTTGACTTCTTCGTTTCCAATAGAACTTCAAGTACTATGTTGAAGAGATATGGCAAAAGTGGACATCCTTGTCTTGTCCCTGAGTTTAGAGGAAATGCTTCAAGTTTCTCTCCATTAAATTTGATGTTGGCTACTGGCTTTCTGTATATTGCCTTTATTATTTTTAGGTATGGTCCTTGTATGCCCATTCTCTCCAGAACTTTTAGCATGAAGGGGTGTTGGATTTTGTCAAATTCTTTTTGTGCATATAGCGAGATTATCATGTGGTTCTTTTTTCTTTCAACTTGTTTATATGGTGAATTACATTGATGGATTTTCCTATGTTGAATCATCCATGCATTCCTGGGATGAAGCCTACTTGATGATAGTGTATGATACTTTTGATGTGTTTGGATTCAGTTTGCCAGTATTTTATTAAGTATTTTTGCATCTATGTTCATGAGGAAGATTGGTCTGAAGTTCTCTTTCTCTGTTGGGTCTTTGTGTGGTTTAGGAATCAGGGTGACTGTGACCTCATAGAATAAGTTTGTCAGTGTAGGGAGTTAGATTAATATAAAGTAAAAGATTTACTGAACATCTAGGGGTTTCTGATAAAGTCTCTTAACTCAGGGCATGAAGATCGTCTTGGCTGTGACCAATTAGCTTATCAGCTTGTGGACTAAAAACAGGAAACATAAAAGACGTAATGGACTAAAAACAGGAAACATAAAAGACGTAATGGACTAAAAAACAAGGTTAAAGCCAGGAAAAAGAGGAAAGACTTAATGGACTAGAAACAAAGTATTTGGCCTAGCACTCTTTTCAGCTGCTAGGTGGTTGGAGCCCAAATTAAGCTGAAACAGAGTTCCACCTATTTAAGGACAAGTGGATGAGTCCCCGTGAGCTCCATCCTAGAGGGCACCCTGATACTTGAGAGCTCCAATGCTAGCGAGTCCTTATCCTCTGATGGAGAAAGTGCTGGTGAACTGATGGCCAGATCTCCCTGAGGCAGAAAGAAGCTGGTGAGCAGAGGAAGCCTCAGCAAGACAGAAAAAGGCCAAGGACTAAACCCTGTGGCTCAGCTTTTGCCTAGAGGAGTTTGACCTGTCCGAACAGTGGCCTAAAGGAAACTGTGGCCATCTTTAAGGATAGAGGCAGAGCGACAGAGTTGCTGATGCAAAGGAAATAAGTTGGCCTACAGACGGCTGGGGTCTCCCAGAGAGAAGAAAGCCTCAAGCCTTATTTAAGGTGAAACCGCCATAGCCAATTTACCCTGATGAATCTACATCTGAGATATTCCAGAAAAAGGACTTCTATGTGCATTAAAGGGTCTACCCCAGAGACTGTGTTTCTGGTGACTGAGGACCTGCCCCAGAGACTGTATCCTTCTAAAAGGTTAGGGAAAAAGTTGTAATAATTATCAATAGGATTAGTAGTTAGGTTAAAGGGGTTGTAGGAATTTATAGCATTAGTAGTTAAGAAATTGTTATAAGTGAATATTGTTAATAAATAAGTATTAAATAATTTAAAAATTCGGTTACATGGCAGTGTTCTTTCTGATTCTATTTTGAAGAGTATTGGTATTAGCTCTTCTTTGAAGGTCTGGTAGAATTCTGTGCTGAAACCATCTGGCCCTGGGCTTTTTTTGGTTGGAAGATTTTTAATGACTGTTTCTATTTTCTTAGAGGTTATAGGGCTATTTCATCTATTAACCTGATCTTGATTTAGCTTCAGTAGCTGGAATCTATCAAAAAAATTGTCCATTTCACTTAGGTTTTCAAATGTGGTGGAGTATAGATTTTTAAAGTAGGACCTAAAGATTCTCTGGATTTCCTCAATATCTGTTGTTATTTCTCCCTTTTCATTTCTGATTTTGTTGATTTGGTTTTTTTTCCCCTTTGTCTTTTAGTTTATTTGGCTAACGGTCTGTCTACTTTGTTGATTTTCTTGAAGAACCAACTCTTGGTTTCATTGATTCTTTATATGGTTCTTTATGTTTCTAAGTTGTTGATTTCAGCTCTAAGTTTGAGGATTTCCTGCCTCGTTCTCCTCTTGGGAGTATTTTCTCCTGTTTTTCCTCAATTCATCCAGTTTAGCTGTTAATTTGCTAATATGAGCTGTCACAATTTTCTTTTTGGAGGCACTTAGTGCAATAAACTTTCCTCATAGCACAACTTTCCAGAAGAGCCGATACATGCTGAATACCCAGTCTGCAACACAGAGAGCTCTGAGTCGTGAGCAGTGAAACAATCTCGGGCCATTCCTCATTGCCTGGGAATGGGCTGCACCAGCTCATAGTGCTTCTGGCTATTAGATGCACATTGACCCCGAGTACCCCCTGAGAGCAGCTTGGGAGGACCATGAACATGGTTGGACAAGTAAGCTGTAGGGGAACTACAGCCCCACCCAACAGTCTGTAGCCTGCCAACCTGCACCGTCATCCATAAGAAAACCAGTTGGATCCCAGGAACCTACAGGAACACATCCCACCACAACCCCTCACCTGAGTCCCCAATTGGGACAAAACAGGAAGGGGTGAGCTCTGGGAGATAAACTGAGAACCTCCACACAAGGCCCCATCCAGCCTGTGGAAAGCTACAGATCACCAAGCTATAGGACTTCTGCACCAAAGCGCCCCTCTTGACACCAAGCCCAGAAGGCACTAGGAACAAACAGCTAAGAACAACCAAATGGCTAAAGCCAGTGTAAGAACAGATCCAAAAAAGTTAGAGAAATATGACTCCAACAAAATGCAGCTTTGCTAGTACAGCAAGCTCTGACCACTCCACCACAGATGAAACACATGAAAATGATGACAAGTACATATTTGGGAAAGTGATAGAGTCCTTTCAAGAATTTAAATCTCTGAAAAAATTCAAAGATTCTACAATTTTACAAGCGAAAGCAATGGAGAATACCATTAGAGAGCTCCAAGGCAAAGTGGCTCAACTTGAACAGGAAAGAGACAAGGCAACAAGCAAATTGGAGCAGGAAATGAAAAAAAGGAATAAAATGTTTCAAGACTTGAAACTGGAAGTAGAAGCAATAACGAAAACACAGTCAGAGATAAGAGTGGAAGTGGAGAATCAAGGGAAGAGAACAGGAACTACAGACATGAGTATCAAATATAGGATACAAGAGATGGAAGACAGGATCTCAGTCATGGAAGATTCAATGGAAGAAATCAGTACAACAACCAAAGAAAATGAGAAAGCTAAAAAAGTTCTCACGCATAACATCCAAGAAATCAGGGACTCAGTGAAAAGATGGAGCATCTAGAATTCTTATACTACCCAGGGCCACCTTGCCTACAGTGGCAAAGCCCACACCCTCTTATACAGATTAGCATGAGCCCAGGCCAACTTGATTAAGAAAATCCCCCATTGATACTCCCTCAGATAAGTCTGAGCTATGTCAAATGGACAGACCAGAAGAGTTCTCATATAAGAAGAAATTATTACCATTGGAAGAATGTTTACTTTGTAAAAGTAAGCCAATGAAAGGAAGGTAACTTCACATCTCATGATAACAAAAAAAATTATTAAATCTATCATTGTGCTTAATGATTAGAGAAACTAGAGTATTTTATTCTCCATAAAATATTGCTTTTATATCTCCTTTGTTAAAAGATACAGGGAAGATAATTTCACATGTTTTATATTAGCACCCAGTACATTGGTTGGTATAGGTCAGACACTGGTTAAAAAAAAAATCTTTAAATAAAAAAATAGCAAAAATAACATTCTATATGAAAACATTCTTTAGAATCTCATTCCTCGTTACTCACTATTTTCCACCTATTTATCTTTTCAGATTAATTTTTCACACCTTTAATATCTCCCTGGAAGGCAATCACAAAATTTGAGGAAATGAGGTCACACTTGCAGAGTTTCTTCAGCCATCCCTTGTCTAGCGTTAGGAAATTAGAAAAGTGGGGAACAAAGTATGTGAATGGTACTTAATTAAATCGAATGGATAATCTCCTGTGTCACATTTACACCCATTTGAAAGGGAGAAGAAAAATAAAATAGATACAAGAGAAATTACAGGAAGAAAGAAAGAAATCACATTCAATCCCCTCCTGAAAGGGGTTGCAACCCACAGGTTGAGAACTGCGGCTTTAAGTCTCTTTGGGTTTCATTCAAAACCTAAAAATAAGAGGTGGTTTGCTAACTGTGAAGTTTAGAAATTATACCAATTAAATTATATGAATTGAATTTTATTCTACTTAAAGAATTACAAGTAATGTCAAACTGAATTGAAATTTATTTCTGTCATATTTCTAATTCTGCTTCCCCTGCTTTATTACACTACCATTCCAATATACAAATTACCGTTTTTATGTGTGATGCAGTGAGCTTTTCTCTAGGATAAAGACTAACAAAATATTTTTATGACCTGAAGAATGAAATGGTATCATAATGGAAACAGAAACAGACAGAAAATGTAAGTATCCTCATGTTTTATAACCACATATTGGCTATGAATATGATCCTGCAATTAACAGATTTGTATGATTTTTGTTTCGAATAGTTTTGGTTGTTTAGGAAAAGGAAAGCAAAATATAGCACATTATAATTTAATAGAGGAATGGGAACTGTCCAGGCAGCCACTGCTATGTCATTTTTTAGTTTTGGAAGCTGCAGGCCCTGCACTTCCTATATAATCAGATATATTTATCCCTCTCAGGTCTCTGAGGTGGTTGAAGAACAGATAGCTAGAGTCTCATAGTTAAATTTTGAGTTATTTAGGAATCAAGAGGGTGTTCTGGATCTAAGAAGATGTTTTTAAAATTGTGATGCAAGTTAGTATGAAAGCTGAGTTAGATATAGAACTTTAAACTCATGGAGATGGTTAGATAGTAGAATGTTAAAGTCAGGTACCAAAATCATAGGGACTGGACATTGGGAATGTATGCTAAGCCATATAACTCTCATAATTGTGGCCTATTTATTTCTGTTGTTTTGTATTGTATTTATTTTTATAAGAGAAAGAACCATTTGTTGGACTGAAATGGGAAGCTGTTGGGGGGAAAGATATACCTTAAACTTAAAAAAAGAGAAGAGGATGGGGGTTGAAGGGGAAGAGGGTGGGAGGGTGGGACTGGAGGGGAGAGTAGGGAGGGTATTGTGATTGAGATATAACTTGAAGAAATAAAAAATAAATTAAAAAAATAATAAAAAAATTATCCAATACCAAAAAAAAAAGAAAATGCTTCCATAAAATAAGGCTGTAGGCAAGCCTCTAAGGCATTTTCTTACTTAGTGATTGATGGGGAGAGGGTCCAGCCCATTGTTGGCAATGCCATCCTTTGCCCGGTGGTCCTGGGTTTTATAAGAAAGCAAACTGAGCAAGTCATGTGCAGAAAGTAAGTAAGTAGCACTCCTCCATGGTTTGTGGATCAGCTTCTGCCTGCAGGTTCCTTCCTTGTTTTGAGTTCCTGCCCTGACATCCTTCAGTGATGAACAGTGATGTGGAAATGTAAACCAAATAAACCCTGTTCTGCTTAAAAAAAATAATTTAATAGAGGAACACAAATCATTAGATATATGCCAATAAACTGTTACATATAAACCAATTCTAACTATAACATGCACAACAGAAAGGTTATAGTGTTCTCATGTACTCAGATCAGAATATATCTCATGTTTAATAAAAGTTAGCTACAGATTTGCTATATTTTTTTCAGCAAATGTATAGACAATTCATGCAACTGAAAGACAAGAGAAACATGTCTAAAGAATGAAAGGAGGGAATGTGATGAATAGTTCTCCCACTGGCATTTGAGTCTAAATTTGATTATTGACAAACACTTGCTGAAGCACTCAAATAACAATCACTGTAGCAGAGGAATACAAATAATAGTAAGACTGAAATTAGTAAAGGACTTGAGGGTCTAAGGATGTTGGTCAGCTGGCACAGTGTTTGCCTAGCATGTTCAAAGACCTGGGTTCAACTCCAGCAACACAGAAACCAGGCATGGTGGTATTTATAATCTTTAAACAAGGAGGTGGTAGCAAGGGTATTAAAGCTTTTGCTAGTCTTCATTACACATTGAGTCTAAGGCATTACTGAGATACATAAGACCCTGTTTCAAATAATTAAGAGTGTAAGGGTTAGAATGTAGGGAGTGATTACTCTGGTCTAGCAGAGTGGCCATAGGAGATAGGTGTGTGGCTCAGCCTTAGCACTTGTCTTTAATACAATAGCCTTCTGCTTGAATATTGCAAACAGGATTAAATAAAGTCAACAGTAGGTCAAGAGGCAAAGCAAGCAACCAGTTAACAGGAAGTAAATATAAGATTATTAAGAAAAATCATAGAGAGGAAAAGAAAGTCAGGAGAATGCACAGAGAGCTTCACAGGATGTAGAAAGGAGGGACATGCAGTTTGGGGAGTCTTGTTTGAGATGGTGTAGGAGAAGGAGGCATTCCTTCTGGGATGTTGGCTCAGGAGGAAAGTCAGCTGGGTGCCTTCTCTGACTTTCTGAGCTGGCAGGATTTCACCCCAGAATTTGGCTTCTGAGTCCATATTTGTAAATTTGAACAAGTGAGATTTTATTGAAAATAATGTGTGTGTGTGTGTGCACGCGTGCGCGTGTGTGCGTCTGTGTTTGTGTATGTGTATGTGTGTGAAGAAAACATAACAATAAAAGAAAAAGAGGCCACCAATATAGGGAGCGGAGCGGCATGAGAAGTTTTCAAGTGAGGCTAGCTGAGAAAGAATGGAAGGGGGAAAAGAGAGAAAGTGATGTAATTATATTTCAATTAAAAACATGTTTTTAAAAAAGAAAAAATGAGAAGAGGAAGGAAGCAAAGAGTAAATGGAGAAAGGAAGGAAAAGAAAGAGAACACAAAATGGAGTCTTGTATAATATAGAATGAATCAATGGAAACTTAGTTAAAAAATAAAGGGCCCGTAAGATATCCCCTTTGTTACAAAAGAAAATATTATTAATCTTAATGTATTTAACTCATGTAGAAACCACTGTAGAGAGCTGCGACGTGCCGCGCCTTAAAGATGGCGCTGGTCTCCGCCTTCCACCTGAGCTACAGTGCCTTTGTTAACATTTTCAGACTCTGAGCTATCTTCTTCCGAAGTATCTTTCCCAGATTTGACCGAGCGCTCCTCTTTTAACTGTTCTAATGTCTCTTGTCCCTTTTCTACGGCCTTGTAATATCTCTGATCTTCTAAACAACTATGAACAAGTCTCCAAATAGGCCGTGCTCCTCCCTGCAATGTACCTTGCTCCCAGGCAAAATCTAGATCTCTCCCAAGCTTATCCCAGCAACTGATAAAGGCCAGCAAGGCTAGCATTCGCTCCATTTCTGTGAGGCACTCTCTGCTTTCCTCACCTTGCTCTGCCAGTTGTGTCTTCTACTCGTCTGAATCCCGGAACTTTATTGCTCCCTCCCGGAGACCTTATTGCCTCTTTACCGAGGTCCTTATTGCTCCCTCCGGAGACCTTATTGTTCGCAAATTCCACGAAACTTTACCTTTAGTTCGCAACTTCCCGCGAAACTTTACCTTTAGTTCGCAGTTTCCGCGAAACTTTATTGTCCCAATTTATCCTGGGAACTTACCAGTGCACTGCCCCTGACTGCAAGAGTTCTGAGTCTTTTCTGGGTCCCCGTACGGGCCACCACTTGTCGCGTCCCTCTCGACCGGCAAGAACGACGCAACTCGCAAAAGCTCTTCTCCTGCAGTTTATTCAGGTCCCTTGAAAACAGTCTTCCGAATGCCCGGGCAGACCCAACCCACAGGCTAAATACTGAATGAACAGCCAATCAAGTAAAGCCACGTAGTGCAATCTTAGAGGCCCACGTATGCGGAAGCAAGCCAGATCAGCGGTCTTAGCCAAATATGGACTTGTTTACCACCGAGAGCGCTCACCGTCGGGCTGGTGGAAGGCGGAGACCAGCGCCATCTTTAAGGCGCGGCACGTCGCAGCTCTCTACAAACCACCATTGGTTCTTTAATAAAATCATCTTTTACTGTTTTTGACAGTAAAAATTAACATCACTCAAGACTGTAAATAGTAACTGAAAGAATTTGATCAATCTTGAGAGAAGAGCGAGAAGTTATTCAAAATTGCTGTAAAAGTGGTTTTGGCTAATACTGTTTTTGAGCTACAGTTTAGGTCTTTTGGGACCTTAATTTATCCTTCTAATCTTTTTTCTTACATTATTTTGAAACTGTTTTTTTTTCATAATATTTTTGTTGTTATCTTTCTAGACATTTGTAAACATGTGTTCTATGGATTTTATTCTGTTACTTCTCACTCTGTTACGTCTCCTGAACACATTTTAGGATCCATTTCAAATCCTCTTTACAGACTTTATCAAGAACAATCTTCTTTGAAATTCAATGTACTCTGTACACACAATTTAGCTGCCACAAGCTAAACATGCTAATACGTACTTTTACAATGTGGGTACACACAACAATTGGACGTAATAATAAAAGCATATTGGTATTTAAAACAATATTTAATTTAAATTCCCCATGTTAGCAAAACTGATTTAAATACAATGAAAAATGGTATAAAATGTTTACATAAAGCAAATAGGTTAAGTTATCTCATTTGAAAATGAAATATGGAACTTTTGCTCATGAGTAGAGAATTGTTTTATTCTGTCTCTATCAGTGTGTGTGTGTGTGTGTGTGAATGTATCTCCCATGGTGGTGCAAGTAAATGTTAGAGACAACATAAAGGGATTTGTTCTCTACTTCCACCATAAAGGTCATGGGAATTGAACTCAGGCTCGAATGTTGAACCATCTTACTGGCCCCCTAAACAGAATTAATTTGACCCTCTATCTGTAGAATCTGCAGTCATATATTCAACCAAATGCAGATTGAAGCAATAAAAGAACAAACTTGTACCTTTTAAGATTTCAATTTACCTCACTTAAAGTGCCAAAGATCAATGAGCAACTGACAACAAATAGCAGAATAAATGCAGGGGGAAAAGGATCCCTCATTCAATTTTGTCAGATTGCAAGCTGTTGTAGTCACTGTGGAAATCAGTGTGGTGATGTTCAAAAATAAGTCTACCTTTTCACTGAGCTATACCAGTTCTTGCATATGCCCAAAGGATTCAACATCCTACTCCACAGATACTCAACTCAGCCACATTTGTTGCTAATCTAATCACAATAGCTAGAAAATGGAAACAACATAAGTGTCCTTCAGTCCATGAAATGGGTGATACATATTTGGTGCATATACACTATGGAATACTACCCAGCTAAAAAGAGATATGAAATCATCAACTCTGCAGGTAAGTAGATGGAACAAGGAAAGATGATATTGGGTGAAGCAACCAAGACCTGGAAAGACAAATGTTACATGTTCTTTATCATTGTTGTCTCCGATATCCAAGTATTCATATGTAAGTGTCTATCCTGCAGAAACCAGGAAAATGAAAATTTGCCAGGATAGAGGGACTGAGGTGCAATGGAGAGAGGAATAGCAGGGTCCAAATGCCCTGATAAGGGCATAGCAAAAGGTCTCATTAGGGAGGGAGCAGGGAGGAAAAGACAGAAGGAGAGAAGAGTGTGAAGGGTGTTTACAGGTATTTACACTTATATTGCAGGGTATAAGTGTTGTGATACTGGAGATGAGAAGAGGAGGCTTTTAAGGTAAGGGTGAGGGAGGTAAGGACAGAATAAGGAGAGAGAAGGGTAAAATATATCTGAGAAACCCATAAGGATCGTTGTGTTAACTTCCTGAAAAAGGATAGTGTAACCGAACTTTTAAATTATTATTTAACACTTATTTATTTAATACTAAATTCATTTATAACAAACACCAACAATTTCTTAACTTTTAATCCTATAAAATCCTACAACCCCTTTAACCTATCCACTAAACCTATTGATAATTATAACAACTACTTTCATAACCTTTTAGAATGATACAGTCTCTGGGGCAGGTCCTCAGTCGTCAGGAACACAGTCTTTGTTGTACATTCTTTAACACACTTAGCAGTCCTTTTTCTGGATCTCTCAGATGCAGGTTCGTCAGGGTAGTTGGTTATTGCAGTCTCACCTTAAATAAGGCTTCATGCTTTCTTTTCTGTGGGAGACCCCAGTCGTCTGCAGGCCAACTTATTTCTTTTTTTTTTGTTGTTATTTAAATACTTCATTTTTTTTTCTTCAAGTTACATCTCAGTAATAAACCCCTCCCTATTCCCCCTTCCTAACCCGCCCTTCCACCCTCTTCCCCCCAGAAGTTTCCCCTTTCAGTCCAACAGATGGTTCCTTCTCTTATAACAGTAAGTATTATACAAAACAACAGATATAAATATGCCACATTTATGAGAGTTAAATGGCCCAGTATACCTTCCCAATGTCCAGTTTATACATATTTGGCCCCTGATTTTAACATTCTACTATCTAACCATCTCCATGAGTTTAAAGGTCTATATCTGACTCAACATTCATACTAACTTGCAACACAATTTTAAGAGTATCTTCTTAGATCTATAACACCCTCTTGATTCCTAAACAGTTCAAAATTTAACTATGAGACTCTAGCTGTCTATTCTTCAACCACCTCAGAGACCTGAGAGGGATAAATATATTTGCTTATATAGGAACTGCAGGGCCTGCAGCTTCCAAAAGTAAGAAAGAACATACCAATGACTGCCTGGACAGTTCCCATTTTCTTTTTTTTTTTTTTGTTGAAAATTTTATATTGTATTTTTATTATATTTTTAAGCTTATTAATTCTTTTCTTAAAATAGTATTATTTATTTCTAGAACATAGTTTCCTCCCTCCTCCCCTCTTGGCCCCTCCCTTCATCTCTCCTTCCCTCCCTCTCTTCTTCCCTCCCTCCCTCCCTCCCTTCCTCCCTCCCTCCCTCCTTGTTCCTCTACTTGGTACTCTCCTTCTCCTCAGATGAGGTGGGTCCTCACATATCATACTCCCTCAGATCTTGCGTCATGTGAGGCCCAAGAGCTTACACTCGTACTGGAGCTTGATAAGGCACACCATCTAGGGTGTGGGGTTCCACTAACCTGCAGCAGATTCCATGACTCACTGGTGGGTAGAATTTTTCCTAGGATAGATATGCTAGGTTCCTGTCTATTTGGGTGTGTGGGTTGTAGGATAGTTATCCTCTGATGTATGGTTAATATCCATTTGTAAGGGAATACATACCATGTTTATCTTTCTGGGACTGCGTCAGCTCACTTAGGATGAGCTTTTCTAGTTCCATACATTTGGTTTTGAATTGCATGATTTTCTCATTTCTGATAGCTGTGTAGTATTCCATTGTGTATATGTACCACAGTTTTTTTATCCATTCTTCAGTTGATGGACATCTGGGTTGTTTCCAGTTTCTGGCTATTACAAATAAAGCTGCTATGAACATTGTTGAGGCAATGTCCTTTAGGTTTCTTTTCAGATCTTTTGGATATATGCCCAAGAGGGGTATGGCTGGGTCTTGAGGTAGATTTATTCCCAATTTTCTAAGATATCTCCAGATTGATTTCCAAAGTGGTTGCACAAGTTTGCAGTCCCACCAGCAATGGGGGAGTGTTCCCCTTCTCCACATCCTCGCCAGCATGTGCTATCATTTGAGTTTTTGATCTTAGCCATTCTGACAGGTGTGAGATGGAATCTCAGAGTTGTTTTAAGTTGCATTTCCCTGATAACCAAAGATGTTGAACATTTCCTCAAATGCCTCTCAGCCTTTAGAGATTCCTCTTCTGTGAATTCTCGGTTTAGCTCTGTACCGCATTTTCTCTCTATACATTCCAGCATCAATCTTCAGAAGAGTACACCCTTGGTCCCAGCTCCCAGCACACTGGAGACAGAAACGGGCAGATCCCAACTTACTTCTTTTGAAACAGGAACTCAGCTGCTCTGCCTCAGTCCTTAAAGCCAGGCACAATTCCTTTAGGCCACTGTTTGGACAGATCAAACCCCTCTAGGCCAAAGCTGAGCCACAGGGTGCAGTCCTTGGCCTTTTGGTGTCTTGCTCAGGCTTTCTTTGCTCACCGGCTTCTTTCAGGGAGAGAGCTGGCCATCAATGGCCAGCCCTTTTTTCAGCAGGACTCTTGGAGCTCTCTAGCATCAGGGGCCTCTTCTCCTTTCTGGGCTCCATGCACTGACCTTAAATAGGAGGAACTCTGTTTCAGCTTAATTTGGGCTCCGCCCACTTAGCAGCTGAAAACAATGTCAGGCCAGATACTTTGTTTCAAGTCTATTGAGTCTTTCCTGTTTTTCTGACTTCAAACTTGTTTTTCAGTCTATTGAGTCTTTCCTGTTTTTGCTGACTTCATGCTGATAATGCTCTTCAGGCCCCGAATTAAGAGACAGTATCAGAAACTCCTATATATTTTCTAAATCTAATTTATCTAACCCCTACAGGATAGTATACATAATTCTGTGTATAAATATGCATATAGTTTAGATGAAGTTGTCTCATCCAGGCTGACATGCTCCCACCAAGATCCAAAGACCAAACAAAAAAACTCAATCAATACCAGGCAGGAGAAGCTCTCTTTTGAGTCAGGTTTGTCCAAGAGACTGTTAGAACATACAGCCTCTTGCTGTTGCCACTGGTTGTCCCCTGAGATAGAAAAGACCTATTTCTAAAGACACCATGCACTGAAGATACAGGGCTCAGTGGCTCCTGAACTGGGAATGACCTGAACACCTCCTCCTAAACAGTAGTTTTCATGGTCCTAAAGATACCACGTAACTTCTAAAGGAGGGACTTAACTAATAGTCCTACCCAGCTATGAAACCTATGAGCTACAATGATGACCAACACACCATTCTAATCCTAAAGTGAAGTAGTGGTACACATACTTTGGTAGTAACCAACAAGTATCTAATTAAGGCCTATTCAATGACTGTAAGAGCAGGAGGACCAGGGAGTTTTCTGTGAGATTGTTTCTTCTAGTAATGTAAAAAGCTACACCCATACAGTCTCCATCATGGCTCCCTAAATGTGAGCTGGACAAGCACAGTGATAATTAACATGCCAAAGAGCACGGGCAAAAACCACACGGCTTCAGCCCTACACAAAGAACTACAGGCAAGTAAGGAAATCTGAGAGTGGAAGAAATTGTCTTGTCCAGGGAAGACCACAACAGTTGGTTAAGCAATATGGTGGAATTTTATTATAATGTCAAAAGTAAAATTAAAAAAGAAAAAGTTGCACATTCACTGCTCAGGTAGTTTTTTCTTGTGAATTTTTAATTAATAAGAAAATGATATGCACAGGTTTTTCATGTTTTAGCTGCTTTACATATCCAGAAATAACTTAAAAGTGTGAAAATTTTTGAGTGTAGGTGATATGCAGATGATGTACTCTACACAGATGTAGCATATTCATACTACAATATAGATATCATACATACACATCGTAAATAGAAAAAATACTTGTGACCCCAATCCTCAGGTTAGCCTAATCTACCCTACATGTGCTTAGAAGCTTTTAATTGGCCTACAGTTGAACAAAATCTCCTAACTGAAATTTTACTTTATAACAGAGTGTCAACTACCTCATATTTCAATTACATGATTTTTTTTTTTTTTTTTTTTTTTGGTTTTTCGAGACTGGGTTTCTCTGTGTATCCTGGCTGTCCTGGACTCACTTTGTAGATGAGGCTAGCCTTAAAATCACAGAGCTCCACCTGTCTCTGCCTCCTGAGCTGGAATTAAAGGTGTGTGCCACCATGCCCGGCAATTACTGACAGCTATGAACTGCCATATGGGTGCTGGAATTTGAACTCGGGTCCTTTGGAAGAAAATCCAGAGCTCTTAATCTAATCTCTGAGCCATCTCTCCAGCCCATACATGAACATCTTTTTTAAGGATGATGAAATACAAACCCACAAAACGTCATGCTAATAAACCATGGCCCAAAAGCACAATATAAACTGGCACTTTACCCTGGATAGTTTAAATAAAGCTCAGGATCATTCCTGCTGTCTAGAAACATGAAAAGGTGTGTCATATATATGCACTATACAGGGCCCACATAGTGAGCATGCATATATGGATATGTGAACACACACAGGCACACATGCACCCATGCATGCTTTACATTGGCAGTGAAACAAAGTTCTTCTGCTCTGTTGGAGTAAAGAAGCAACAGACAACCAGCCATTCCTAAACCTTTGAGTACCAGACGCTTAGGGACTGAATTTTAAAGGCAAGAGCTCTATTCTTTTAGAGCCAGAGAAGAATGACTCTTGGCTCCCAAAGCCTGAGGTTTATGGCTTTCAGCTCTCAAAACTAGAGCCTTATAGCCTTGAGTCTTGAGAAGCAAAGACTTACCTCTCTATGCTGTTAAAGCCTGAGACTTAGGCTCTAGGCCCTCACAGCCTGAGGATTACATCAAGAAGCTAATTTTACAGCTGTGAGCTTCTGTTGTGGAGGCCTTGGTTGTTAGGAGCTCCTGGGTGCTGAGTGGCGCTCTGGAAATTTTAGTGGCCGAGCTTTGAGGCCTCCTCCTTCTACAGTCCTGGCTTTCACAGTCTTGCCCTCTGTGGGTCTCCTCTGTACATTATTAACACTTCCCCTGTGCATCAGTCGACAGTCTCTCTGTTCCTGGTAGGTCTCCTGAATTCTTGAACCACCCTCTGGCAGTGGCCACCTGCTTTGCCTGGTGTTGGAAGCCTCAGAAATCAGAAACCTCTCCCCTCCCCCTTTGCTTTTTCCTCTTGAAAGTAGCTCAGTCTACTCTACCCAGGAAACAGATCACAAGCAGGCAGGGACCCCATTTGGAGAGGTTTGATTGTGACTTAATTATACCCATTACGCGGGGGTGGGAATGGTACAACTCAGAAAAAAATGGGTCCAGACTGACAGGAGGAGAATGAAGAACAGCTTATCCTGACTGAGGTACGTTGGATGGTACTTCTGCACACCATACTGGGGACTGAAGAAAGCAGGTCAGAAGAGTTTATGAATGGTCATCTGGAGGTTTCAGGCCATAATCTAAAGGTCACCCAAAGCTGTCATGTTCTGGGATCATGACAGGGTAGTTGGAGCAGCAGTAATAGATAGAAGTCAATCGGCGTTGTGACAGTTGTGGGAATTTCTGTGGCTGAGCAGCAACTTCTTGGGAGCATCTCAAGCTAAGATAAAATCCCTGTCACATCTGTGGCTAGTCTGCATCTTCTCAGAGTGGCTTTGGGGAGTTTAAAAAAGATATAATAGTATTGATGACAGTTCAAAAAAGAGATGATGTAGAGGTTACTTGATTGACAACTCTTGCAAAAACAGGCAGGAGCCGAGTGTGTGGCTGCTATTACCTAGTGGAACTTCCCAGGTGGCAGCAATGTCCCTTGCAACCCTGCTTTGATCAGGCCATGGGGACAACTTTGGTGGTTATAGCTCTAGATTTTTGGCCCAGTCCCCCTTAGCAGTCCTTCAGTTCGATTCTATCTGGCTTGTTGCTGCTGTAGTGGTGGCTGGAATCTGACACCTGTTAATCAAATGCCCCAAAGGCTAGCTCCAAAAGTATCCTTCTATTAAAGTAGAAAAGGAGGATAATAATGTTTTATTTTGTTTTTCTTTTAAATAAATTTATTTATTTGTTGCTTCAGGTTACATCTCCATCATATTGTCCTCTTTTCCCCCTTCCCTGCTCTGCTCTCCCACCCTCTACCCCCTAACCCTTCTATCCCACTCCTCTGGAGTGGAGTGTCCCTACATAACAGTCCCTCACCCCAGTTCAGAAGTCATATGAGAGCCAAGAGCCTCCTCATACACTGGGGGCCTACAAGGCAGTAGTACCACCAATGAGAAGTGTCTCATTGACAGGGAGAGAAAACTAAAAAACAAACAAACAAAAAGTCTATGTCCGTGTTCCCTTTGGTGCGTTGGTTGTAGTATAGATATCCTGTACTATATAGCTAAAATCCAACTATAAAGAGGATTGTGGGATGGTGATAGGGGTCTGTGAGGAAACTAACCTTGTCTAGTGCTTAACCACTTAATTCCCTAAGAGGGTTGTGTCTTGCTATTGTGTCTCAGCACCAAGTTGTAACTATATGATCATCCTCTGCCAATAAGCTGAACCACCCTAAAAATTACTAGATTTCACTAATATATTTTAGTCACAATTAAACGCTTACAATTATTAGAATTCCTAATCATACATAAGCTTTTTTTATAATTTATTTTTTATTTCTTCAAGTTACATCTCAATCACAATCCCGTCCCTACTCCCCCCTCCAGTCCCACCCTTCCACCCTCCTCCCCCTCAACCCCCCATCCTCTTCCCTTCTTTTTTTTTTTTTTTTTTTTTAGTTTAAGGCATTTATTTTTCCCCCCAACAGCTCTCCCTTTCAGTACAAAAATGTTTCTTTTTCTTATAACTATAAATACAATACAAAACAACAGAAATAAATAGGCCAGAATTATAAGAGTTATATGGCTTAGCATACATTCCCAATGTCCAGTCCATATGTATTTGGCACCTGACTTTAACATTCTACTATCTAACCATCTCCATGAGTTTAAAGTTCTATATCTAACTCAGCTTTCATACTAACTTGATTCATAATTTTAAAAATATCTTCTTAGATCCAGAACACCCTCTTGATTCCTAAACAACTCAAAATTTAACTATGAGACTCTAGCTATCTATTGTTCAACCACCTCAGAGACCTGAGAGGGATAAATATATCTGCTTATATAGGAAGTGCAGGGCCTGCAGCTTCCAAAACTAAGAAATGACATACCAGTGGCTGCCTGGACTGTTCCCATTTTCTCTCCATACGTTACAGCATCAATCTTCAGCCATTTGGCCCCATTTCTCTGACAGACATTGATTGTAGAGCAGGAATTATGAAGGACTTACCTACCCTGTCTTGGCAGAGCTGGGCTGTCGACTTATCTGCTTCCAAGTTTTGTCCTTTTTGGACAGAAGTCTGTCTACGGTTGAAGCAAGGGGTTTTTCTTGCCAAGAGAAAGGCTTACCACCAATTCAATCATCTCCCACTGGAGATTCTTCGATACATAAGCTTTTTAAAGCTTTTATAAGACTTGAAAATGTTGAGACTGGGAGAAATGATCTTTCGCAGGGAAGAGCTCTCCAGTTGGTTATTCATTACAAAGTAGTCAGCCAGCCCTGAGATCATATACATACAGCATACAGGTAGTACTATATAAACTGAGCAGGTTATTTCTATTTATGTATTTATGTGTAAACATAACAATAGAAATTGACCATGTCAGTCATTTGGCAGGGGCATGGCAGGAGTTGGAGGGTAAAAGAAAAATGAAAACAATGTAAAAACAGGATACATGTTTAAAAAAGTGAATTAAATATGTAAATATAATGAAAAGTTACTCTTCTGTCTCCATTCTCATGC
This sequence comes from Lophiomys imhausi, assembly GCA_907164525.1. Classification (NCBI taxonomy): domain Eukaryota; kingdom Metazoa; phylum Chordata; class Mammalia; order Rodentia; family Muridae; genus Lophiomys; species Lophiomys imhausi. The sequence goes on from CAJQZJ010032342.1 coordinate 4,339,749, forward strand.
TTGATTTCACCAAGTGGTCTTTTCTTTTGTTCATCTCAAATTCTGCAGATGGGTTGGCTAAGCAAATCCTTAAACATTGCGATGGGGCTTGTGAATAGCTCAGACATTAAAAGGGCTTACTACTCTTCCAGAGAACTCTAGTTTGGTGGCCAGTATCCATGCCAGGTAGTTCACAACTTCATGTAATTCTAGCTCCAGGGTAAACTCTTCTGAGACTCCATGGGTACCTATACACATTTAGAATATACACAAGCAGGCATAGACATAAATAACTAAAACTAAACATAAATGTTTTAAAATTTATGAGGTGGATGAACAATACATACATAGTTCAAATATATATTGAACAATATACATTATATAATATATGTAATGAATAATACATAATAATATTACACTTTTGCTGTCATTTAGTATGTTTTGTTACATCTTCTTGCTTTGGATAGTTTGACTAATCTTTCCTCAGACTGTTCACATCTGTTTTTAACATTAAATTTGTAACTTTAATACTTTTAAAGTACTTAAAGTATAAAATTGTACCTCACTAGTTTTTATTGGTTTGTTGTCAATATTATAAAGTATCTAATGTATTTATTTCTGACTTTCAACTGTAAGTTATTTATATTATATGTTTAAAAATATATTCTCTCTCCTTTCCACCCTTCCCTTTCCCCACCTCCACCTCCTCTCTCATTTTTAGTATTGCTAGAGTAGCTGTTTGGGGCCAACTGTTCTGGCCCTACTTCCAAAGATACAATCCTGAGCATTTGGAAGTGATGGATCAAGTAATAACTAATTGACCCCAATCTTGTGGATTCCTCTTCTGAGTTTTTGACAATACTGTTTTATTTGATTTCTTTTTATCTTAAAAATGCTAATATCAGAAATATACACACCAGAGGATGATTGCACCAGATATATGATATTAAGATGCTATTGTTAATAGAGTGTAATGGCTAGAATCTTTGGTATTGATCTTTGTATATTGATACAAAATTAAGGGTAATGCTTCTTAAAGGTATTGTACCTAGTAATGCTTAAAAATGAAATGTAAAGTTTAGGCCTCTTGCTACCAACCATAATAAACTGTTTAGGATAATTAAGAAATGGAAACTAATAGTCATGCAAGCATGTCATTTTGTTAGTTACTATAGCAGTCTATCACAGTTATTTTCTAAGCTACTCAGAAATCAAGTTCCTAAGAGATGAACAACATTTGCTTATCTAAATATAAGAGATAGATAGGGCATCTTCAAAAACCTCAAGAGATCTGCAGAATATGGCATTCAAAGATTTTTTTTTAACTTAAGATTTTTTGATATGGAGACATGTCAGCTCCTGACAGCACCCCCTATTCTACTCCAAGTAGAAGATGAGCATCAAAGAATCTCCAGTGGGAGATGGTTGAATTGGTGGTAAGCCTTTCTCTTGGCAAGAAAAACCTCTTGCTTCAACTGTAGACAGAATGCTGTCCAAAAAGGACAAAACTTGGAAGCAGATAAGTCGACAGCCTAGCTCTGCCAAAGCAGGGTAGGTAAGTCCTTCATAATTCCTGCTCTACAATCAATGTCTGTTAGAGAAACAGAGCCAAATGGCTGAAGATTGATGCTGTAATTTATGGAGAGAAAATGGGAACTGTCCAGGCAGCCACTGGTATGTAATTTCTTAGTTTTGGAAGCTGCAGGCCCTGCACTTCCTATATAATCAGATATATTTATCCCTCTCAGGTCTCTGAGGTGGTTGAAGAATAGATAGCTAGAGTCTCATAGTTAAATATTGAGTTGTTTAGGAATCAAGAGGGCGTTCCTCCAATGCTGACAGGAGATAACTAAATCCAATTTGGTATTAAGATCTGCAGGAGAAACTTAGGGTGTTTCCAAATGGCAAAGGGTTACCTTGCCTGTCCCTTGTTGATATGCATTTATTATTCCAGTGTCAACCTTTGAATATCTTGTGCATGCTCCAGAAAGTTGGGGCTTCTTTTTGATTATCTCTAGAAAAAACATTGTTTCTAGGAATGTTTGCTTACCACATTTAAAACATCTGCCATTTTGATTTTTCTTAAAACTTTTAGAAATTGTTTCTCCTATGAGATTAGCATCATAAACATGAGATGCAATGTCAATAGTATTTCTAATCCATTCATTTATTCATGCTGATTTTCCCTTAAAGGTATAATTAACTTTTTGCATTCTGAATTAGCATTTTCAAAAGCCAAAGATTCAATTTGTAGTTTTATGACTTCTGAATCTGATACAATTCTATTTATAGCAGAAGTCAATTTTTGCAAATGATCCATGAAAGCTTTTTTTGGGCCTTGTATAATTTTAGTAAATGACTTAGACCTCTTTGCTGATTCTTCAACTTGGTCCTAAGCTATTAAAGTTGCTAAACAACATAGCATCAAGGTGTGATGATCAAATTCAATCTGCATTTGTAACTCAGCATATTGACCTTCACCTAACACCTGATCCTGGGAAATAGTAATTCTTCTATTCTTATGCCCTTGTTCTATGGCCCCTGCTTCCTCTTTCCACTATGTTTGCCATTGTAACTGTGGGACCGCTTCCAATATTGCTGTGCCAAATCTTTCCAGTCTTCGGAGATAATTCTGTCCTGAGTTGCCTATGAATTTAATATCTGCTTTACATAGGGTGAATGTATAGCATAAGAAATGATCACTTCCTTAAATCTCATCAAATCTAATATGTTCATAGCATTTCATTTAAATTCCTCATAACGTTGGGGGTGCTTATCATCTCCTGGTAGGTCTTGTATAGTAACTGGATAAACTAAGGTTGGTTTTCTAACAACCTTACGCTGTCCCTCTTCAGTTTCATCATCCAATGACATGAGGGGTTCTCGTTTAAATTCCTGTGTCTGGGTAATTTTTCTCACGATTTATTTATTTATTTATTTATTTGTTTGTTTGTTTGTTTGTTTATTTATCTATTTATTTATTTATTTATTATCTATCTCTACGTTTCTTCTATGGGTTATATCTTATCAATCTACTTTTCATAGTTTTTTTTCCCTGTATCTCCAAAGCTTTTTTCTTTGAAAGGGTACAGAAATATACTATGGCTATTAAGGATAAAATATGCACTAGTAGACTGTTAGGAATTATAATCAGTATTATGTCAATCTTAGTTAAGTCATTAATCTTTTTTTTCCACTTCTATTTTCAAGCCATCTAAAGTAGCACAATACAAGTTTCCAATGCCTTGTATTATGATCTTTTCCATCCTTAACTCTCTTTTTGAGGCCTTTCCAGGTAACTTCCCAAATCTGATATCTTATCAGTTTTTCTGCAGCTGGCATGATTTCTCTGTCTTTGTGGTTGTGCCATGCATTGGGGCACCAAATGTTGTTTTTAACAAAATTTCACTTGTTCTATTTTATCAATGAAGACTTGGCAGCCAGATGATAGAGTGAAATTCTGCTAGTTCAGAGAATCAGAGAAAGCACCCAGCTAACATTCCTCCTTAGCCAACATCCCAAAAGGAACTCTCCTTCTGCCTGCCGTCTCAAAAACCCTTCCAACTCAATGTCTCTTCCTTCTACTTCCTGTGTATCTCTGTATCCATCTTCCCCACTTCCTCTCTCTATGTTCTTTTCCTATGTTTACTTCCTGTTAACTGGTTGCTTGCTTTTTACCCTGTATACTGTATTCAAGCAGAAAGTTCTTGGATTAAAGATGTGGGCTAGGGCATACATCACAACTGGAAACAGTTTTTTTCTCAGGACTCACATAATTTTACATAAAGTAGAACATAATATTTATTTCTGCTTTATCTTTTTCTACTCTCTTCTCTACATGGGAAAAATTCATGTACTTCCATGACACAATTTATTGGGATTTAATTAGAACTGAGCTGAAAGTATATTTTTATATATTTTGAATTTAGAATCATTGATATTTTGTTTCTTTGCTTTCTAATTAATTGTGTTTTTATGTATTCTTTGATGTCTGATTTTGTTTGTTTTTTACAGGTGCTAACTCAATGTTTGTATTTTAATAATTCTAACTCCATTTTAGAATCTCTAGGCACCATCTCCCTAGTTGTCTGCTATCTCAACTTTGGTTATTAAAAATGTTGTTTTAAAACATTGCCAAAGTAAAAGTGGGTCATGACTATAGTCTCAGTACTCAGGAGCTGAGGCAACAGGATTTTGAGGAGTCTCAGGCCAGACTCATCTACACTACATAGTTCTAGGTTAGCCTGAAGTATAGACCTAGAACTATTTACCTTTCTTCCTGCTTCAACAAAAAATCTGACAAGAACAACTTAAGAAGATTTTTGTTTTGACTTACAGTTCTAGAGTTTCTACAGTTCTACCATCTTCAGGGCAGGGACAATACAGTGACAGAGTCAAGTCATTGCTGATCATTTTTATTTTGCAATCAAGAGGCAGAGAGGAAAAAGAGCTGAATGCTTGAACTCAGTCAGCCTTTTTTTTTTTTCCTCACACAGAAGAGTACCTTCCAAAATATGGTGAGTCTTCCCACCTCATTTAACTTAATCTAGATGATATGCAATAGCATGCTCAGAGTTCTATTTTATGGTAGTTCTAAATCCCATTAAGTTGACACTCAAGATAACAAACTCTATCTCATCCCAGAAACATTACTCTAATGATATTCTTACTCAGTTTTCATCTGCAGTAATGTTTTCTTTTGCTTTATCTGTTTGCTTATTCTGACTTATTTTTGGTCCATTATCTGATGTTTCTCACATATTAAGTTCTACCACCTTCATTATTTTCTTAAAGATCTCTTAAACTTATTTGGATTTGGGGGGTTGTATGTTGTATATAGTTCTCAACATGGCCCCCCAAAATAACTTACTTTCAAGACATACGTACTTCATTTTTTTTGCTTTTGTTGTATATGTCATCATATTTTGGAGGGATGTTTTATGCTCTCTTTTGAATTTCACTTGAAATATAGAAAATTTAAAATTGTTCACAGAAGTAGGGTAACATGTAGGCTTTTGACATGTATATACACTATACAATATTTAAATCAGGTTAAACATATCTGTCTTGAACTTTTTATTTATTTATTTATAATCAAAGCATTAAAAATACATTCTCTTACCTTTTGAAATGTGTAGTATAGTTTTTTTTTATAACCATGCAACTATGCAGCAGTATACCTGGATTTCTTACACCTATTTTATCCAGCACCAATTAACTGATCTTCCCCATTGATTCTGCATCCTCTATACTCTTGGCCTTAAGAAACTAACATTCTTCTCTTAGTTTCCATTAAGTCTACTGGTCACATTTTATCTTCCTGTGCCTACCTTATTTCATATACCTTAATGATATCAAGTTCCATCCACATTGCCACAAATGTCACTATTATTATCCAATAGACCAAGAAAGTATTGATCAGAATGTGGTAAAAAGTGAACCTTTGCACCATTTTCTGAGAAAATTAAATTAGTACAGCTATTGTGAGAAACCAGCATGAAGCTGCCTCAAAAATTATAGCTATAAATACCAGAAGTTCCTGTAATTGCACAGTAGTACATCTCTAAGGGAATTGGGTCACGATGCGGGATAGCCACTTGTATTCATTCCTATGTTCTCTAACACACTGTTTGCCATAAGGAATAGAAAAATCTGTATGCCTACTAGCTGATAAATGTTGAGGACAGTATGGCATCTAAATAGAATGTAATACCATTACCCTATAATGAGGGATGAGCTATTGTCATTTGCCAAAGTTTGATATGTTATACTTCTGAGTATGTCCAGTTACAAATGCTTCAGTTTTCCTACCACGTTTCATATCAGATGACATGCTGGTAATTTATATTAAAGAATTAATTATTCAGAATTTAAGCTCTCTTTTTAACATTCTCACATTTTGAAAGTGATTTTATTCACTCTGAATTATGACCATCACAAAGCTTCCTCAAAAATAGAAGCAATTTTATTTATATCAAAATTCAGCTCTATTTTTATTCAAATAATATCTCATTGAAGAATGTATGTTAGTGACTTCCATGAACTACACTTATACTGCAGTTACCAGAAGAAACTCTTTTTAGGCAGCGCAGCAGCACAATGGTGAAAAGACTAGACACTAGAAACATCATACACCTTGAGTTAAAAACAAGCAGTTAACAAATTGGATTAATGTTTTTGTTTCTCATTTTAGATTTCTGAGAAATGGGTATTTTTGATGGCATTTTCCACATGTGAAGTTATATGTTTGTTATTTGGAATTATGTCTGGCACATAAAATCCTCAATACCATGATGTTATTAAGCACTTTTCATGTGTAAGTTGTTCTAAGTGTTTTCTATGAATCAATATAATAACCATTCACAATACCCATTGGATTATAGAAAGTGAGACAATCATATTAATCAATAAAGTAATAAAATATTCTTTATTTTAATGAAAGTAATGATCAAAGGCATGGAATTCACTTCACAAATCTAATTCCATTATCAATCAGAGTAGTCTTAACAGATATGTAGAATGAATGAGTTCATGGTGACATAAATGTGTATGAAAGTTGAGGACATTTGTAATAGTCGTTGATAGTGGGAAAAACTCTCAAATGATAGACTGAATTTAAATTTAGAAAATTACAAACAATACTATAGTCAATATCCAATCAACAGAACATGGTGCGATTGGAAAGAATAGAACACAAAATATCACCAGAATTTGATGGTCATGTAAGCCAGTCAATCAGGACTTCAATCTTTGAAACTGGGATCAGCAAAGTTTCTTAAAGCAGCAGCTACTAATTATTTTAGCCTTGCTAGACATATGATCTATACTTAAACTATTTACAGCTGATGTTGTTGATCATAGTGAATGAATGGGTATGATTGTGTTCCAATAAAACTCTTAGAAATTATAAGGCAAGCAACTTTGGACTGAGGGCCACTTTTCTGACTTCTCTACAATACATGAAATCACAATTTTATGCATTGTTAAATAATAGTGATGATCATGTAAATATTCCAAGTGTACCAAATACTGTGATTTTTGACTTTATCCTAACCATTTCAATCATGTCCATTCATTAAGATACCGAAGGACACTCGGCTAGTCTATGTCACACTGCAGAGGAGCTGCAGAGGAACTTCAAAGAAGCAAAGTAAAAATCTCACATTACTGAGTCTTTCTACTCACAGTTATAATCTTGGGAGGCATCAATCCTCTTGTGAAGCACAAATGTATGTTAATTGGAAAAAATGCATTATCTGTCAAAAGTAGCCTAATGAAGTCACATAATTGCACTCTTTGCCTTTGCAGGACCCACCACACTTCTAGGCTTTCAGTGAAAACTCAAGTGATTCCCATATATTATTCAAAGTTATGGAGTAGTTTAAAAAATCAATATTGGCATTAAAATTCTGGTTTCATAAATGAAAAATTAGTACTATTTCTTATAATAGATTTTCTTGTGTAATTATAATAATATATGTATAGTCTAGAAAATTTTGGAAGACTAAAAACACATGATAAAAATATTCATAATGTCATATCATGTTGTATTATTCATTAATTTTAGTTTTTGAGTTTTAAATTCATTTATAATATCCTTATAAGGTAAAGAATTTTAGACCTAACACATTTTTTTCTGAATTTCATCTTTGGAGTAACATTTTGTTTAAATCTTTCTTAGAAGTTTAATATTTCTACTTCCTTTAATCTTGTGACTTGTGAACTCTGTGGTAAATATCTCATAAACTAAAAGACTGATTAAAATGTGATTTTACTACCTCTTGTCACTTACTTCCAGAACAAACAAATTCTTCATCCAAATAGCACTTTGATAACAAGTTTCCAAAAAGAAATAAAACAAAACAAGAAAAAACACAAAAAAATATAATAAAAACTAGTATACCATGGAGTTTAGCCAAAAAAACCATGATGTAACTTCATTAAAGTTTTATATATTATCAATAAAATGTAGCATGACAAGAATATGGCTTTGTTCATAAAACCAACTTCAGTGTAGGCTCTTGTTATAGCTTAAGAAAGATATATGAACAGTTAAAAGAAAATTACAGGAATAAATCTTTCTTGTCTTCCCCTAACCCTCTACAGATAGTTAAAAACACAAACACATGAGGCAGTGAAAGTTATAAATTGTCTTGGGTAATTTAATCCTCTGAGTGTCAAGACTTGTGATTTAATTGATATGATATTAATGTCATAGCATTTACCTCCATTAGCTCCTTACGAGACTGGAATGATGTGCAGCACAGGGAAACAATAGTTTTCTATGCCTTAACGTTATTGGTACCCAAGTTCAGAGTACAGATTTGTAAGACTTCTACAACTGCAGCCACATGAAAGCTTCCCAGTGCGTATGCATAAAGGGTTCTAATGTTTCCAGATAGTTTCTATACAGAAAGTCCTGATAGTGATGGTGTTGTGAGCTACAGAAATCTTCTGTCTTGGGCTGGAGTGATGACGAAGATACTAAAAGCACTTAGTGCACTTGCAGAGGAACTGAGTTCAGGCCCCAACACCCACACTGGAAACAGCTCACAAATGCTTGTCATTCTAGGGAATCCTATGAGTATCTAGCCTCCACAGTATACAACTACACACATAGACACAGATAGACACACACACACACACACACAAAATTAAAATGTCTTGAAGAAATTCATTTTCTTTGCTTGCCTACAACTTTTACAATGACTTTTCCTCTCTATTTCTGGAAAGAGTAATGTATTGAGATTTAAATTTATGTTCATTTTCTTATATTGTTTTTGTTAGTAAGAATAAATAAGAGAAGGGTGCTCTACCTCAACCATTTAGCTAAACAATATTGATTGCCTAGCAGTATTTCTGATGTTTAGTTTCATTTCTGCTACAATTCTTACCTCTAGCTTTTTTTTTTAACTTAAATGTTTACCTCTCAATTTTCATTCACATTTTTTAAATTCTTTGTATTATTTTTATTGTTTTATTTCTACCTGTTTCACATTTTGATCCTGGTAATTGAGGGTTGGCTTATATGTTAAATTTCATCCACATATCAAAAAATCATAGTTGCTAAACTTCATGAGTCCTCAACAATTTGAAAAGTAAATGTGATAAGTGAACATTAAAGTGATAAAGAATATTTTTAAAGGAAATATTTAAAAGTTTAGAGAAATAGTACAGATGTTAACTCTCCGTCCAGCTCCACTTCTATCTCACATGTTGCTGATACTTACTTCAGAAAGTCCAATATGAAAAAGTAACACCTTGAGTCTCAACTAATTACTTGTAAAATCAGTGATAATATGTGTCTATAGGTTATTGACACATTATTTTAGAAGCATTAAACAGAGGTTTAAGTTATTTAAAATATTAATATAGGGTATCAGTTATAGAAACCAGACAAATAGATATATTTTGATGTACCACATTTATCATCAGCACTATTACAGAAACATATGTGTCCAGGTGAGTCATCACTCATTTTCACTATGCATAAATACATTTTGCAAGGGACTCTTTAGACATAATGGTTTAGATGTATTTTTCTCTACTTATAATTCAAAAGAAATTATTTTATATCTTGAGGTATTTCTAGGCAAAATTTTAAAATATAAGAATTAGGAAAATAAAATATATTTATTGTAAGAAATAAATGTGTGTATTTGTGGAAGTGCATGTGTGTGTTTATGTGTTTGTGTGTAGTTTTGTCACATGAATTATGCAAATATACTATTAAAATCATTTTATAGAATGCTACATTTTATATGAATACCATTAAGATAAATTCTGTCACCATGTTAATTTGTCTCAAATGCATATGTGAGCACAGATATATTTATTTTTAATACAAGACAAATAGTGCCCTGAATGAAAACCTGACTGTTGCTGTCATTTGCTTTCTCTACCTGCCTGCTGATTTCCCTTCTGCAGGAAGATGAATTGGATCCTCTCCTCTCTATTGTCTGACATGTTATTTCTACATGAAAAGAGGCAACCTTTGTAATTTCCCAGTTCTAGCTTATGACATACATTTCTTTGAGGGAGATAGGAATATTTAAAAAAAAAACAATTTCTTTAGAAATATCATAGCAACCCTAGTCATCTGTCTGTATAATTCATTTTCAGTAAAAGGAATACATTTCATGCCATCCAGCTGATGCATCTTCTAACTTAGATTTTTAAAAATTCCTTTGTGTGATGCTTTGGAAAACTTCTGCTTTGACTGTCATTAGCTGTACATCTGGTCAAAAATATTCTCCACATGTTGCATGCAGAAAAGGAAGTTTGCAAAACTATAGTCCATGACTCAGTGGAGTATTAGTAAAGTGTTTCAGTTATCTATGGTCATTTAAAATGTCCATATGGGTTTGTCAATACAGCTTTTGAGATGTAACAAATTAATATATTTACTCCATCTTAATTCATGGACAGATGGCATGAACAGTATTGAGTGATGTTCTGGGCTCTCCCTCAGCTTGTTAAGACTTATTTACAGTCCGGGAGCCATTCTCCCATGGCTGATTATCTGCTTCATTTAGTAGAAAGGAAATTAACCTCTGGTTTCCATGCTGATGACTCAGCAGGTAATGAACCACAAATGCTTAAAAGTGTCCCAAAAAGGACTTGGTCTTCAAATCTAACAAGACCTATTACAAGCTAAATTGCTTTATTGGACCCAAGAGACAGAGCTAATTATTTTAGTTTACTAGTTGGAATAATAAAATTGCTAAAAGGACTGAAGAGATTTATTTCCTAGCACTGAATAAAAAGTGCTATTTTAAGTGGTATTTTCATGTAACTGCATAAAAAAAAAATGTGCTTTGTGATGCTCCTGATGAGAGAAGAAGGTTCTGTGTAGGGAAGCACAGACTTCAGCTCCATATGTTAGATGTCACTTCATCCTGAATTGAAGACAAGCCCAACAGAATGCCATCAGTTCAAAACATGATTCAGAGTGAAGAAAACATGGCATTTTTTGTAGACAAAAATAAATTCACATATGCACATATACTAAGTTGTTTTATAGTCTGAGTCACCTCATTAAGAACTTAAACTTAGTGATACCCACAAAGTATATCAATGCAAATATACTTTTATAATAAATGTGCTTGAGGAGACTATTTCTAAGTCAAAGTCCCTTGGTATAATTCAGGCTGGCATTGAACTCCTGGTCCTCTTGCCTTGGCTTCTTAAATGCTGGGATTATAGACAGGTTGATGACCTCATAGATGTTTCACGAAAAGCACAAACCCTGAAGCACAGATCTAAATGATCAGTACCATGCTAACATCCACTGTTCAATTTTTCTGTAAACATAATTATGATCTAAAAACAAAGTCTACATTTGAGCAGAAAAATAGATCTAACTAAAATTGAATTGCAGCAGAATGGTCTTCAGTCTAGAACAACATGTGCTTATATCAAGCATGTTTTTAAAATCATGATTTGGGGTATTCTGCAGAGAGTCAAAAGCTAGAGACAATTGCAGTAAAATCTATTAAGTCAATGTCGAAGGCTTTGGGCAAAAAAGCCAACAGACTTAGATTTTTTTGACTAGCTGTGTTTATTTATGGGAGATAAACTATATGGTGTATTCATATTTCCTTGCTCCTTCTCTTAAATACAGATGGTCTAACTTGTTGCTAAGTGGTCAAATAAAAACCGAAAAGTAATTCTAGCTTGGTATAGACACTAAGTGCACTTATGAACCTTACACTGAAATTGCATGGGACACAAACGAACCATATATTTAAATTGTGACTGGACTCTTAAGGATGGAAAGAAGTAATTGAAGTCAACTTCTCATTAAAAATGATCGAAGCATAATAAGTCAGCCATGGGATTTGTGTTTCCAAACAATGGAGAAGCATGTGCATGAAGCTTTTGGAATGCTTTAGAAGAAACTAAATTTTTCTCAGTTTGCAGTTGGTTTTCTGTTCTTGTTTTATTGTATTGAGAAAGCATATATACTTCCTATGATTTTGTAGTGTCTCGATTTTTACCATGGTCCCAATATCCTTCATCTAAGACAGGGGTGTTGATGTGAGAAGGTGGATGGCGGAGCACATACATCAACTCTAAGTGCCGTCTATCATGAATCCAGTTATGATGAAAATGGCCGTTAAGGTCAGTGTTCAGTGCTCCAGCTTCTAGCCCCACACAGCCATTAAGTTCCTGGAATGTGGATAGTAAGGCAGAAGGGCTGAAAATAAAGGAAATCAGTTTGCAAAAGGATTTATTACTTTTAATTCATTTGAAATTTGTCTTCAATTGCAGTCCTTGTCTTTGGATTACTGGAATCAACAGTACATCTCTCAGTCTGCAGAAGAGGAAATACACAGAGCAGGGAAATATACAGAATTGTAAGTACAGAGTCAGTTCATAATTATCTTTTAATCTGTGTACTACATAGTACATTAGCTCAGAAACTACACTTCTAAAACTTATATTTTATTTAATTTTTAATTTAAAATAAAATTATATCATTCTCCCACTTCCCCATTCTCCCTCCAATTCTTCCTATATTTTTCTTTCTTTTTTTTTAAATAATTTATTTTTTATTTCTTCAAGTTACATCTCAATCACAATCTCCTCCCTACTCCCCCCTCCAGTCCCACCCTTCCACCCTCCTCCCCCTCAACCCCCCCATCCTCTTCCCTTCTTTTTTTTTTTTTTAGTTTAAGGTATTTATTTTTTCCCCCAACAGCTCTTCCTTTCAGTCCAAAAAATGGCTCTTTCTCTTATAATAATAAATACAATACAGTACAACAGAGGTAATTAGGCCACAGTTATGAGGGTTATATGGCTTAGCATACATTCCCAATGTCCAGTCCATATGTATTTGGCACCTGACTTTAACATTCTACTATCTAACCATCTCCATGAGTTTAAAGTTCTATATCTAACTCAGCTTTCATACTAACTTGACTCATAATTTTAAAAATATCTTCTTAGATCCAGAACACCCTCTTGATTCCTAAACAACTCAAAATTTAACTATGAGACTCTAGCTATCTATTCTTCAACCACCTCAGAGACCTGAGAGGGATAAATATATCTGATTATTTAGGAAGTGCAGGGCCTGCAGCTTCCAAAACTAAGAAATGACATACCAGTGGCTGCCTGGACAGTTCCCATTTTCTCTCCATACATTACAGCATCAGTCTTCAGCCTTTGGGTCCTGTTTCTCTGACAGACATTGATTGTAGAGCAGGAATTATGAAGGACTTGCCTAACCTGTCTTGACAGAGCTAGGCTGTCGACTTATCTGCTTCCAAGTTTTGTCCTTTTTGGACAGAAGTCTGTCTACAGTTGAAGCAAGGGGTTTTTCTTGCCAAGAGAACGGCTTACCACCAATTCAATCATCTCCCACTGGAGATTCTTCGATGCTCATCTTCTACTTGGAGTAGAATAGGGGGTGCTGTCAGGAGCTGACATGTCTCCCAGACGTTGAGGGTAGGTCCTCATTACTGAAGAGACTCTATGCATTCCATATTCTCTGAGGATTGGAGCGGTATCTGACCTGAAAGTCTCTTCCCTGAGATCCAACTTTCAGGAATTGTGTTGTAAAGTTGTCCACTGGGAATGGGCAATCCACAAACAGTTGCTTGGTTTTTGTTTTGTTTTGTTTTGTTGTTGTTTGGCATTTTGACCACTTGTGGTTTTCTTCAATGTTCTCCATCTTCTGGGAAAATAAGTTTCATTGATGATGGGTGAGAGTTACTCATATCTGTGGGCATAAGGATATGTATTTACAATGAAGTTAGGAATCTTGTTGCTTTTGTAAAGTGGCAGTAGAAGATTTTCTTCTAAGATTCATAATCATGGTAGTCTCAGCTAGTTGGCCAGATTTTCAATGTCAGAGGTAATTTCCCTCCTATTTGAGTGTGCTGTAAGTCCAGTGAATAGCTATTCATTAGCTCCAAGATATGAGTGCCACTATTATACTCCTAGGGATACCTTGCCATATCGGTCATTGCTGTGTATCATAAGACTATGGATTGCTTCCCTACCTTGACAACTTCATAGCACGTTATGGTACTTTGAAAGTTGGATCTCAGGGAAGAGACTTTCAGGTCAGATACAGCTCCAATCCTCAGAGAATCTGGAATGCATAGAGTCTTCAGTAATAAGGACCTACCCTCAACATCTGGGAGGCAACAAAGGGCTACTGCAACATCCTGTATTGTTTAGGGAATTTTTGGACTCCCCTGACTAACAATTTTAAAGGAAGAGTCTCAAGCCTGGTTCAGTTTTGGAGATTTTGTTTGGTTGGTTGGTTTGGTTTGTTTGGTTTTTGGTCTATAGCTGTTGGCAGATGCATTGTCAGCTCAAGTGGCACAATTTTATTATTTATTTATATTTATGAGTGTCTGCATATGTATGTGTACTACATGTAATTTTTAGTCAAAACAAAATAAAAATTTAAAAATGGCTTTTTACAAACATCCTTAGCGTTATTTGCGTTTGCTTTCACTCATCTTCTTCCCCTGTACTGACTTCCTTCTGACTCCACAATTAAACCTTTCCCATTACACTGATGACCCTGGCCACCATGTTGGAGAGATGACTCAGCAGTTAAGAATATGCATTGCTCTTGTAGGGAATTGAAATTTGCTCCTGAGCACCCTCATTGGCAGTTCAGAAGCAAGGATCACTCTAGCTCGAGTGCATCTGATCCCCTCTTCTGAACTTTGAAGCTACTGGCCATCATGTGTCCATAGATTCACATAAACACACATATTTACATAGTTTTTAAAAAATTAAATGGATCCTTTTTTTAATTGCAATTTCAGCTATCTGGTGAAATTATATTTTTCTCTAAAATTCTGTGAGATAACTGAATTGAGAATTACCTTATGCCAAAATTGTTTTAAAATGTCTTTTCACTCACTGGCAAAAAAAAAAAAAATTGTTCTATTTTTCTAGGTCACATATACCACCACCCCAAAGCACTTTCCTGATACCCAATCTGCTTAATGTGAATTTTATCTTGTGATATTACTCATTCTCACAGTGGGCTGATGGTGCCCACTTGTCTATTCTCGCCTCTGATGCTCTATGGTGTACAACCATTGCATTAAACAAATTGTGTTGTTCAAGCCACAAGTCTCTAAAATTACCTTGACACAAAATTTTGAGCAGAGTGACATATTGTAGTGTTTAACCTATTATGCTTAAGTAATCCAACCTCGGTCCATGGCCTCTTCAGTATAATGTGCTGGGGCTTATTGTTGACATTGTCATATTCTTATAGAGCAATCAGTACTTTGTGAATTGAAAAGTATAAAGAAACATATATATATATGGAGTCATGAAATTTAGCAATTATCAAATCATAGAACTTGAATGCTTTGGACTTAATTTGAAAATATCAATGTAAATTATTCTCTTTATAGACTATTGTCTGCTTTTGTTTGACTCCTGTAGTAATGTGTTAGAGAGAGCTGAGTTGTAAAAACCTGCTACTTTATCTCAGTTTTATAATACAAAGTTATTACATTTATGTCTAACTTTCCTTGGCCAAGAATACCCAGATACTAAATTACATATGCTTGAGATACATCAGTAAGAGTGTCAGCTGAGAGGGATTATCTCTTGATTTGATGAACTAACTAGTCTGTCCTCCAGATGAGAGTGGACAGCATGCAACTTGTTCATACCTCAATATAGCAAACAGGTAGACGAGGCTGGATTGTGTCTTACTACACCTTAATTTTTAAAAATATAGTTATTTATTTTTATTTGTATGTCACATTATTACTTCTTTTAGTTTTTAATATTATAATATAGGAACAGAGATGCCAGATGCAGAAGACAGAGCATTTTCCGCTGCAGTGAAAGAGCCAGTAGATCAGATCTTTTCAGTATACCAGTTGGCAACTTTGACCTCCAAACAGAGGCCCTCCTCAGTTTCCTGAGTCCACAGTTTCCATGCAGGTGTTCTGACACCCAAAAGAATACCAGCAGAGCCACTACAGCAAGACTGAGGGCAATTCTACCTGGGATTTGCAACATGGTGGCATCTGGCTGATTAGTAGCTGGGGGGTCAAGATAACAGGCGCTGAGCTTTCCTGAGCCCAAGTGCACTGTGAACAGGATATAGACTATATATTGGAACTCCCTCGCCTGGCCCCTCAGCTAGGCACTCTACTGGGCACTCAGGGTAGAGTATCTACATCTCAGCCCAGAGTAGTAAAGCAATTCTGGACCATGGTGTGCAGTCCGACCAACTGGCTGCACAGAGTCACAGAGCTTCAGTATGACAGGCACAGGTTGACCCTGAGACTCACCAGAGAGTAGCTTGGGAGGACCAAAACCACATTCCTGACAATCTAGCTACAGGGAAACTGTTAGAAGGCAGGCTACTCTGAGACACAGCACTCAGAAAAGGGAAAAGGCCACTGAGTTTCCCCTGAGTCCAAGTGCTGTAGACACCTTGTAAACTCTATATTGGAACTCCCTGTCTGTGCCCACATTGGCGGGGCACTGAGTCTATAGCCTTGGTCCACAGCATCGAGATCTCCACTCAGAACAGTAAAGCAGTTCTGGATCATTGCATGCTGCCTGAACAACTGGGCTACACCGGACCACAGAGCTTCTGGTAGAAAGGCAAATTTGATCCTAAGACCCCCTTGAGAGTAGATTGGGAGGACTATAACCACAGTCCAGACACCCTAGCTACAGGGACATTGTTAGAAGCCCCACTGACCCAGACAGGCTGCTCTGGAATACAGTGCTTATGGCAGAGAAAAGGCAGCTAAACTTCCCTTGAGTCCAAGTGCTGTAGACACCTTGTGAACTCCATATTGGAACTCCATGCCCTTGCCCACCTTGGCAGGGCACTCAGTCTACAGCCTCAGTCTACGGCATCTAGATCTCCGTCCACAGCAATAAAGCAGTTCTGAACCTTTGCATGCTGTCCCAGTGAGTGGGAGGAACTAGACCATAGAGCTTCTGACTGAGAGGTACAGGTTGAAATTGGGGTTCCCCTTAGAACACCCTGGGAGGACAACCACCACAGTTCTGAACACAGTCTTGATTCCTAGCTACAGGGAAACTGCCCGAAGCTCTTCTGGCTCAGGCAGGCTGGACTGGAGCACAGTGATTCTGGCTGGAAAAGTCAGATGACCTTCCCCAAATCCAAGCACTGTGGACAGAAGAATTTAAAGAAATTACAATTTTACAAATGAAAGCAATGGAGAATTCCACTAGAGACCTCCAAGCTAACTCAGTTGAACGAGAGTTGGAAAGAGACAAAGCTTTGAAATATTTTCAGTCAAGGACAACTGAAATGGAGCAGGAAATGTATAAAACAGTTCAAGACTGGAAATTGGAAATTGAAGCAATAAAGAAAACACAAGCAGAGACAATCCTGGAGATGGAAAACCAAGGAAGGAGAACAGGAACTAATGAAAGAGATGCTGTTAAAATTCCAAGAGACATACAGAACACCAAATAGATTAGACTAGAAAAGAAATTCCTCTTGCCACATAATAATTGAAACTCCAAATGTACAGAACAAAGAAAGAATATTAAAAGCTGTAAGAGAAAAAAGATCAAGTCACATATAATGTCAGACCCATCAAAATTACATCTGACTTCTCCTCAGAAACTCTAAAAGCCAGAAAGGCCTGGGAAGACATCATACAAGCCCCAAAAGAACGTAGGTGACAGCCCAGACTACTATACCCAGCAAAACTTTCTATCACCATAGATGGAGAAAAGAAGCTATTCCACGAAAAAAAAAAATTAAACAATATCTGTCCACAATTTCAACTCTACAGAAGATCCTAGAAGGAAAATTCAAGCCCAGAGAAGATAAATACACCCAAGGAAATAGAAGAAACAAAAAAATCCACCGCAGCTAAAGCAAAAGAAATACATACATACAACCACTACCTGCATAAAAATAACAGGAAATAATAACCTATGGTCATTAATACCTCCCAATATCAATGGAGTCAACTACCCAATAAAAAGACAGGGTTACAGAATGATCAGTAAACAAGACCCATCATTTTGGTACA
The DNA here is from genome assembly GCA_907164525.1 of Lophiomys imhausi. Lineage (NCBI taxonomy): Eukaryota > Metazoa > Chordata > Mammalia > Rodentia > Muridae > Lophiomys > Lophiomys imhausi. The sequence goes on from CAJQZJ010032342.1 coordinate 4,357,754, forward strand.
TACAAGAAACACACCTCACTAATAAAGATAGACTATATCTCAAAGTAAAGGACTGGGAAAAGATATTACAAGTAAATGGTCCCAGGAAGCAAGCTGGAGTAGCAATACTAATATCAAATAAAGTAGATTTTCAACCAAAATTAATAAAAAAGATAGGGAAGGACACTACATACTAGTCAAAGGAAAAATATATCAAGATGACATCTCAATATTGAATATCTATGCCACAAATACAAAGGCACTCACATTTGTAAAAGAAATTCTTCTAAAGCTTAAACCACACATCGATCCCCACAAATTAATAGAGGGATACTTAAACACCCCACTCACACCAATGGGCAGGTCACTGAGGCAAAAACCAAACAGAGAAATAATGAGCCTAACAGAGGTCATGAACCAAATGGACCTAAATGATATCTCCAGAATGTTTCGATGAAACACAAAAGAGTATACCTTTTCAGCACTGCATGGAACCTTCTCAAAAACTGACCATATAGTTGGACACAAAGCAAGCCTCAACAGAAAAAAGAAATTTGAAATAACCCCTTGTATCTTTTTTTTTTTCTATCTGGGATGGTTTCTTCTTTTTTAATGTTTATTTATCACTTCAGGTTACAAAGCCATCACAGTGCCTTCTATCCACACCTCACAGCCCCACCCTCCCACCCTCAACCCCCTATCCCTTCCATCCCACTATTCTGGAGTGGAGTATCCCTACATATCAGTCCCCTGCCCCAGTTCAGCAGTCATATGAGGGCCAAGAGCCTCCTCATACACTGGGGGCCTACAAGGCAGCATCACTAGGGCAAAGTCTCATTGACAGGTAAAACTTGTTAGACCACCATGGATTAAAGTTGGACTTCAACAACAGAAATAACACAAAGCCTACACATTGAGTGAAACTGAACAATTCTTACTCAGTGACTACTGTGTTAAGGAAGAAATAAAGAAGGAAATCAAAGACTTCTTAATACCAAATGAAAATGAAGACACAACATATCCAAACCTATGGAACACAGTGAAAGCAGTGCTACGAGGAAAGTTCATAGCACTAAGTGCCTTCAAAAAGAAAGTCGTGACAGCTCATATTAGCAACTTAACAGCAGAACTGGAAGCACTAGAAAAAACAAAAACAAAAAGAAGCAAACACTCCCAAGAGGAGCAGATGGCAAGAAATCATCAAACTCAGAGCTAAAATCAACAACTTAGAAACAAAAAGAAATACATAAAGAACAAAACCAAGAGTTGATTCTTTGAGAAAAATCCACAAAATAGACAAACTCTTAGCTAAACTAACTAAAGGCAGAGGGAAAATACCCAAAACACATATTCAGAAATGAAAATGGAGAGATAAGAACAGACATCAAGGAAACCCAAAGACCCTTTAGGTCTTACTTCAAAAACTTGTACTCCACAAAATTTGAAAACTTAAGCAAAATAGAAAATTTTCTTAATAAATTCCACCTATCAAAATTAAATCAAGATCAGCTTAATAAATTAATCAGTCCTCTAACCTCTAAGGAAATAGAAGCAGTCATTAAAAGTTTCCCAATGAAAAAAGCTCAGGGCCATGTGGTTTCAACATAGAATTCTACCAGACCTTCAAAGAAAAGCTAATCAAATACTCTTCAAACTCTTCCACACAATAAAAACAGAAGGAACACTGCCAAACTCATTCTATGAGGTCATAGTCACCCTGATACCTAAACCACACAAAGACCCAACAAAGAAAGAAAATGAACTTCAAACCAATTTCCCTCATGAACATAGACATGAAAATACTCAATAAAATACTTGCAAAAAGAATCCAAGAACACATTAAAAGTTTCATAAACCATGATCAAGTAGGCTTCAGCCCAGGAATGCAGGGGTGGTTCAATATATGAAAATCTATCAACATAATCCACCGTGTAAACAAGCTGAAAGTAAACAAAACAAAACACATGATCATTTCAGTAGGTGCTAAAAAACCATTTGACAAAATCCAACAGCCTTCATACTTAAAGTCCTGGAGAGAGCTGGCATACAAGGACTATACCTAGAAATAATAAAGGCAATATACAGCAAGCCAGTAGCCAACATCAAATTAAATGGAGAGAAACTTAAAGCATTTCCCCTAAAATCAGGGACAATGCAAGGATGACTACTCTCCCCATATCTCTTCAATACAGTACTTGAAGTTCTTGCTATAGCAACAAGACAACTAAAGGAAATCAAGGGGATATAAATTGGAAAGGAATAAGTCAAAATATCCCTATTTGCAAATGATATGATAGTATACACAAGTGACCACAAAAATTCCACCAGAGAACTTGTACAACTAATAAACACTTTCAACAAGGTGGCTGGATACAAAATTAATTCAAAAAACATCCATACCCATTTTTCATGCAAAAGAAAAATGGGCTGAGAAAGAATTCAGGGAAATAACACCCTTTAGAGTAGCCACAACAATATAAAATATCTGGGGTAACTCTAACCAAGCGAGTTTATGACCTGTATGACAAGAACTTCAAGTCCTTGAAGGAAGAAATTGAAGAGGACATCAGAAGATGTAAAGATCTCCCATGCTTATGGATAGGTAGGATCAACATAATAAAAATGGCCTTCCTACCAAAAGCATTATACAAATTCAATGCAAATCCTATCAAAATACCACCACAATTCTTTATAGACCTGGAAAAAGCAATTCTCAACTTCATAAGGAATAACAAGGAACCCAGAAAAGCTAAATTCATCCTGTACAATAGAAAAATATCTGGAGGTATCACCATCCCAGATTTCAAGGAAACCCAAAGACCCTTTAGGTCTTACTTCAAAAACCTGTACTCCACAAAATTTGAAAACTTAAGCAAAATAGAAAATTTTCTTGATAAATTCCACCTATCAAAATTAAATCAAGATCAGGTTAATAAATTAATCAGTCCTCTAACCTCTAAGGAAATAGATTGATCAATGGGATAGAATTGAAGACCCAGAAATGAATCCACACACCTGTAGTCATCTAATTTTTGGTAAAGAAGTCAAAACTGTACAGGGAAAAAGAACAAAATCTTCAACAAATGGTGCTAGTTTAACTGGATATCAACATGTAAAAGAATGCAATTTGACCCATATTTATCACTTTGCACAAAACTTAAGTCCAAGTGGATCAAAAAATAAAATAAAGCTGGACACACTAAATCTAATAGAAGAGAAAGTGGGGAAAAGCCTCAAACTTATTGGCACAGGTGACAACTTCCTGACCAGAACACCAATAGCTCAGGCTCTAAGACCAACAATCAATAAATGGGATCTTATGAAATTGAAAAGCTTCTGTAAGGCACAGGACATTGTCATTAGAACAAAACGGTAACCTACAGTTTGAAAAAAGAGCTTTACCAACCCTATATCTGACAGAGGGCTAATATCCAAAATTTATAAACAACTCAAGAAATTAAACACCAAGAAAACAAATAATCCAATCAAAAAATGGGGAAAAGAGCTAAACAGATAATTCACAAAAAAGGGAATCTCTAATGGCGGAGAGACACTGAATGAAATACTCAACATCCTTAATCATCAGAAAATCAAGTCAAGAGGACTCTGAGATCCATCTTGCACCTTTCAGAATAACTAAGATCAAAAACTCAAATGACAGCACATGCTGACTTGGTTGTGGAGAAAGGGGAATATTCTTCCATTGTTGGTGAGATTGAAAACTGGTAAAACCTCTGTGGAAATCAGTCTGGCGATATCTTAGAAAACTTGGAATAGCTCTACCTAAAAACCTAACCATACCACTCCTGGGTATATATCCAAATGATTCCTCACCAAACCACAAGGACATCTCCTCAACTATGCTCATAGCATATGTTTATTTGTAATAGCTAGAAACTGGAAACAACCCAACCTCAACCAATGAGTGGATGAAAAAGCTGTAGTACATTTACACAATGGAATACTACTCAGCTGTCAAAACAAGGAAATACGCAATTTGCTGCCAAATGGATAAAACTAGAAAAGCTCATCCTGAGTCAGCTAATCCTGACCCAGAAAGATGCACATGACATCTATTCAATTATAACTGGATTTTAGCCGTATAGTAACAGGATAACTATCCTGCAACCAACAGACTGAAAAGAACAGGAACATAGATGTTGTTACTTGTTAGCGGGACACTTTGCCATAGTGGAGCTGCCATGTAGGCTCCCAGTGCAAGAGGAAGCTCTTAGCCCTCATATGGCTGCTGATCTGAAGGGGGCTTATATGTAGGGCACCCCACACCAGAGGAGTAATTTAGATGGGAGAAGTGGGAGAGTATGAGAAGGTGGGAGGGGTGAAGGGATGGGATTGTGATGAAGATTAAATTGAAACAAATGAATTTTAGAAAAACAGGGATGAGGATAACTGCAGATGGGTTTTATTTATTTTTCTTTTACGAGATTGATTTAGCTATTCCGGGATTTTTGTTTTTCCATATGAAACTAATATGCAAACAAATACAATTGAATCACAGATAAACAAGATTTTGACAAACATGTAAATTTGTTTTCTTTATGTTGACTTCCAGAGAAATATGGCTTTAACTATGAAATGTTGGAGGCACATAGGGTATATTTTTTATATAATAGGCAGTTATAACATAGATATTATTAAGAAAAGTCATTGTCATTTGTTCAGATATTCTACACAGGATCAACTTGAGAGAAATAAGGGTAAATACATCATATTTAGCAGGATGTCTAAAGAATTTTTAAAAGTGGTAAGTATTAAAATGTTTAGTCCATTTTAAGAATGCTACATCATCAGCTAAACAGAGTCAAAAGTCATAACACACAACCCAAGGGCTAATGAGACAATGGGCAAAACAGTGAGGTGATGTGTAATAAGATTCTGTGGGATACAGATAATCCTGATAACCTATTACACTCACTAATACTGAATTAGGGAAATGTGGAGGCAAGTCTCACCAGTGTGGATCCAGAGACATGAAGTCAGACTTTACAGATATCATGGAAGAACCAACAATTAAGATTTGGGTTTGATTTGTTAGCCACCTGAAATCAGTATTTGGAGAACAAAAATAAACATTATCAGTTACGGTTACTGATTAATTATAATAACAAGAAGAATGGGATAAGGAAAGCAAATAATAAAGAAACTATAACATACCTCATGTGAGAGTAGGTCCAAAACAAAAAGACATAGATACTTTAGGTTTGAAAAATCACTAGATCAAAAAGAAAAATCTATCAACCCAACAGGGCCAAAGTATTGGAAAATAGCACATACAGAATTCATCATTCTAAGGTATTCATACATTTAGTTTTCATATGATACATTTAATAAAGAGATGAAACTTTGAATTCACATATCTGAAAATAGTAAGGCCTCTCTGGAACTATTTTACAGGTCATACAGAAAAAAGCCTCCAAGTATATTATGCAGTATCTTTCTAAGATACCCACAGATGCGCTACAGAGTAAAATATGAAGTTAGGCAAATTTAATTTCATTAAGGCACTGAATATACATACAGACAAAAGAAAAGTTACAGAGAATCAGAAGACAGGAATATGTCATTTGTTCATTTTTACATACATTTTTAAATACAGGAGATTTTTTTTCCTATTTTATCAAGCTCAAGTTCAAAATAAAATTTTTTTATAGTTTTTGTTATAAGCTAACTTTCATTCTTTTATATCCTATAGCTAGAGTATCCATATTAAAACCTATTAATAAATAAGCCTAAAATTGTAAAAGCTGTACTTTTGCTATAAAAAGCTGATTAAAATCTTTTTTTTTTTTTTTTTTTTTTTTTGGTTTTTCGAGACAGGGTTTCTCTGTATAACAGCTCTGGCTGTCCTAGACTCACTTTGTAGACCAGGCTGGCCTCGAACTCACAGAGATCCGCCTACCTCTGCCTCCCAAGTGCTGGGATTAAAGGCGTGCGCCACCAACGCCCGGCTAAAATCTTTTTTTAATCCATACAATGTTTTGTCCAAAGAATTAACCAAATAGAATGTGTCATTTTAATCAAAGATACTACAAGAGAAACTTATGAAATATTTTTTAAATTGACTAGTTCAATTCTCAATTTTAGGTCTACTTTGGGCACCACTTGGTGTTTTTGTTTGTTTGGCTGGTTGGATTTCTGTTGTTGGCATTGTTTTGTTGGTGATGAATTTTTGGTTTATTTTTTGCCGAAAAAATATATTGTGTATGTTCATGTGTCGTGTGTGTGTGTGTGTGTGTGTGTGTGTGTGTGTGTGTGTGTGGTGTCTGTGCTTGTATGTAAGTATAAATTCTTTACATAATTAAAATATAGTTAGCCTACAAAAGAGTAACAAATTACCCTATTAGATAACACAGGCTAACAACAACAACAAAACCCAAAACAACAATAACAAAAACAAAAGACAGTACCAGGAACAGGTTGCCTCTTTTTGAGCTGTTGGCCAGTGAAATCCCATAGACTCTAAACAATGGTGGTTGTTGTTGTTGCTCTTGGTTACTCTCCAGAATTTGAAAGTGAAAACCCTGTTGCTGAGGACATCACATACTTGAGTAATCAAACATGGAGAAATCAAGTTATATGTCACATGACAGCTTCAACCCTACTGACTCCCTTCCATAGTGATGGAAAATATCTTTAATTATGATAAATGTGTTATACAGAGCAGTGACAAACTATGTTTCATAAGAAGAAAATATATTACTTGGCGTCTGTCTCAAAAATACTGCTTTTACACATAAAATATATCATGAGTAAAGTAACTGCAGCTCACTCATTAGTCCTCATTAGTCCTCACTAGTCCTCACTAATCCTCACTAATTCTCCCTAATCCTCACTAGTCCTCCAATCATATGCTCTCATTTCCATTGGAGACACATATATCTAAATAAATTTCCTGTTCTATTTTTCTAAGTTTTTATTTGTTTTTTTAATATGTTTGTTAATTCAAGCTATATCTCAATCACTATTCCCTTTCTCCTGCCCTCCCACTCCCTCCTTCTCATCCTCTATTCGCTCTCTCAGGTATTCTACTCCTCTGGTGTGGTGAGTCCCTACATATAAGCCCCCCTCAGTTCATCAGTCACACGAGGGCTAAAGGTTTACTGTTGTTGTGGGGCCCAACTTGGCAGTTCCGCTATAGTAACAAGCACTAATAGGTAACAAAGTCCGTGACTGAGGCCGCCCCACCCCTACTTCTTAAGGGATCTGTTTGCGGACCAAGTTGTCTCTCCTCTCTATTTGTATAGAGGGGTCTAGATTAAGACTAAGCTTTTTCTCTTCTTATTTTGGTCAGTGTTTTAGTCTCTGTAAGCCTTTAGGGGCCTCAGTTAGTTGGTTCTGTTGATCTTCATTTGTTGATCTTGACCCCTCCAGATCTCTCTATTCCTCCCCCCTCTCTTATATAGGGCTCCCAGAACTCCACCTAATGTTTGACTGTGTGTCTCAGCATCGGTTTTGATCTGCTTCTAGGTAGAATTTCTCATAGGATAATTATACTAGGTTCCTGTTCCTTTGGGTATATCGGTTGTAGGATAATTATCCCGTACTATATTGCTAACATCCAGTTATAAGTGAATACATGCCATGTGTATTTTTCTGGGTCTGGGTAAGCTCGTTCAGGATAAACTTTTCTAGTTCCATCCATTTGGTTGAATATTGCACGATCCCTTGTTTCTGATAGCTGAGTTCTTCAATGAAAATTTCAACTCGTTATTATGGCCCAACTAAAGCATATTTTGGAATCTTTTATTCATTTATATATTTTGTTTTCACCATAAGAATAAATCTGGTAGAATCCATCATACTGAAATCAAGGTTTACAAAAAGAAAATTAGGAGAAAGTTGAATGTTGCCACATGTGTGAAAATAAAAAAAAACCTTTGTGATTTGAGGCAACAGAAAATTCAGTGATGAGACACCATGATATATTTCTCCAACCAGCTATTACGGGTCTTCACTACATTAAAAGAATCATCATGTTAAACACAGAGGTGATAGATTAAGCCATTCTGCTTGCTTTCCCTCATATGTGAACAATTTAAATGCATGTCTATTCACCTTAGTAGAACAGGAGATAAATGCACTTTTTATTCTGATAGCATGGTCTTCTGAGCATATTAGAAAGCCTGATGAAATAGCTGAATCTGCTATTCAATTTCTTCCAGAAAAACAATTAAATTGTTAACTCTTTTAGGGCATAAAGTATAAGCATTTATATTTGTATGCTTTAATAGCACAATACAGTCTAATACATAATACATAGCCGGTAAATGTTTGCTAAATTTTTAATTCATTTAAAATATAAAGGAATGAATATTAATTAGGCTAAATTATAAAATATCATATTCACCATCATGCTTTGCATCTTATTTAACAAGTTCACACACTGAAGGTATTTGCATTTAATCTTATGTGTTTCCTCAGATTTTATTACTAGCAAGTGATCCTTACAATTAAATATTCTGAGTTAGTGTAAGTAGACCCTAAACAACTAAAGAAAGTTGAGGACCACCTACTGACAACTCAGTAGCTACAATTCGATTGAGTATAAGGATAGGATTACTTCATGTTTAGCATAAGCTATATACAATGTCAGGTAATAACCACTTCATAACATTGCTAGAGAGGTAAACATTACTATACCCAATTTTAAGTAGCTAAGATTGTAAAGGTTCATTTACAGATTATAAGTGATATTTTCACTTATACACCTACTATGTGAAAAGGAGAATACCAAATGCTATCTTAGTGATTCACCCAGTCTTTGCCAGAGTCTTGGATATAGACTATCAGAAATAATAACTACTGAACCCATCCTGAGCATGAAATTACTTTTCTCATGACAGAGATAAAAAAGTCAAAGAACATCCTGGATAGATTCTACAATGCCCTCAGGCTTCCAGTCACTAACAAAGGTTGCCTTTATTTTGTTGTGTCACACACACACACACACACACACAAAGAAATCCTTAAAAAGATATCCAAGAAATATATACAGTATGGAAAATAAATGATACCTCATCAACTTAAAAGTTTACCTGAATCAATCAATGACACAAACAAACAAAACCATATTCACAGTTCTTAAGAAAGTTTTCCTTATGACACTCTTTTAATCAGTAATTTGTTGGTAAATGTTTCACTGTTTTCAGGTAGAAATAGATTTCCTTCATTGAAGGCCCACTCAGCATTTGGGATGATATTGTTCTTTTCTAAGGAGAACATGCACAGGAGGGGAAATTCTATCATCACAAGAAAATATCTTATAATGGCCAGGTGTTTGTTACATGGAAGATTAGATCTAAAAATTCTAAGGCAAATCTCATGAAAAGTTCATCTCTTCCCTCTTTTATTCAACCATGAGGGCAAATGAAAAGATATTCTGAAGTAAAACCAAAGTTATTAAGAAAATGGTAGTAGCTAAAAATTCCCAATATTACAAAATGTCTCCAGAAAGCAAATTCTTTGTCTAGAGAATTCTAAAAGAACATTAGCCAAGACATAAATATAAAACCACATGATTATTTAGGTAAATGTCATTCATAATTAATAATCCTTTTTCCTGATTTTAATTACATCATGCAGTCATTTTAAATTTCATCGTACTGATTAGAAAGGATTACAGCACTGCCTTTTAATGTCAAAATGTTATATACCAGGAAGAAATGTGTCTTCTGCAATGCAGAACTATAGATTTCATATTTGCCAGCTTGTTCCAACTTGACTCATGACTCTTTATATTGTCCCAGATCTTAGTAAGTACTTACAGAAAGTCTTTTTCATTCTCTTCTACACTGGTAATATCATATGAACCTAATCAAAGTCAGAGAATATTGTATGATAGTAATAAGTGTTTTAAAGATTTCTAGTCATTGATTTTTAGCCATTCATGTCTTGTACTGTAAACCTAGCCAATTACCCATTCCTGGTGAGGTCATGAACACTGGAGGAGAACCTACTACTTCTCTTTTCACAAAGCAATATAGTTTCTACTTACACTCTAAGTACTTATCACTACACTTATAGATAAATGTAGCTCTCATGTCTCATCAAAGCTTTACTTAGCAGCAGCTGCAGACTATCACAAGTATACACAATTGGTTAAAATGTGGAAAGCAATTGACTGTGGGGTATCCAACCCCAATGGATATGTCTACAACATCATGCCCACAAACAAAGCTCAAAGAACATTCCAGAGGAGCACATGGAAGGACTGAATCTCCAGAGGACCAGAACACCTGCTGTGAGAGAGTATCTTCCGAATGACAGTGATCACACTCTTGAAATCTTAGTAATACAGTTCTCTACACAAGACCTATAAAATGATACTGGTTAACATACCAATATGGATCTGGGAAGCCTCAAAGGTCCCTACCCCTAGATGAAAAGCTACAGGAAATTAATGTCTCTTGAGAGAGGGATAAGCTAGTATGCTAGCCCAACTAGGTCAGCCCAAAACACATACACAAATGAGCAACACTAAGTGAATTCAGTAGGCTATATTTATTTGTGTGTATTTAACAATTAGAGAAGTGGTTGTGGATTTGAAAGGGGGGATGAAGTAGGAGTTGTTAGAAAGAGGAGCTGGTACTGCAAGAACCAGGACGAGGTAAGAGGAACCAAAATAATGAAAATACAGTCCTCATATATGAAATTATAAAATCATAGAATTTCTTCAGTCTAAGTTTTGATATAAAGAAATACATTAAACATGTGCTCTGAGCTTTAATTATTATAGACTTAGAAGTGAGAGCCATAGTACTTTACATTCAACTGGAAATGGTAGTGATTGAATGTAGCTTCTCCTAATTAATATAGACCTAGATTGACTCCTGGCTTTGCTGTTTAATTTCTGTATAGCTTAGGAATGTTTGTTCCTTTAAGTACTCCAGCAAAACACATCTGGTAGGTATTCTACCTCTCATTGTTCTGGGTCCACCTGAGCTTCCGTGTACCTGGGAGAATCCTTTCCTTCTTGGTGCAAATGCTGGTTTTATTTCCTCAGATGGGGGATGAAATGCAAGCCATGCCCACATTTTATGAACACATGGCTTGGGCTGTGCCCAGATGTTTCTTTCTAACTATCCCTAGGTCTGGGAGCTTCTAGCCTCCATACAATCTAATCTTCTGCAAGCCTGGACCTTGAAGGCTTCAGCATCCAGTCTCCATCTGCTAACCTAGATGGAGACCTAGAATGTTTTCAGTCTCTGAGACTTACTGCTGAAGAAGCTCACCATTTCTAGCTCTTTCTGAACTCTGACTAGCTGGCTCAACTCTGCTGCTCTGGCTCAAACTCCTCTCCAAACTGAACCATTGAAATTGGCTTCTCTGGGCTTCTTACTGAATTGCTCTGCTCAGAAAGACTGCCTCTGACCTCCATAAACTGAACTGAACAAACTCAACTGGACTCAACTGTACTGTACTCCGAAACTCAACTGTGCTGTCTCCAGGAATTCTCTCTCTCTCTCTGAACTACTATTAAGTATCTTCTCTTTCCTGTCTGTTCTTATGAGAGTGAAGTCTATCCTATCTCTGACCCATTCTGTCAAATCTTTCTTTGATTCGTCACTTTGTCTGTCCCTCAATTAGATGTCATTGTTTGGGATTAAGATGTGTACTAAAAAGGCATGCCTTTATTCCATCCAAATCACACAGACCTAGGTCTTTGGATGTGATCCATTCCCAGTGTATCCATGTTGGATTAAAATCCCCCTATATCTCCATGCATTTCTCATATTCTCCTTTATGAATTTGGGGATTCTCTGTCCACATGGTAGCTCCCTTAGCTGGTCACCTGCAAACTTCAGAAGTGTGAGACAGATGAAGCATGGCACTGTGTCAGGCTCAGCCAAGGCACTCAAGAAACAGAGGATTGAAACCTCAATATCTATTTTTTCTGGCTAAAACTTTACCACAAACTCCAATTACATTTTAGTTTCAGTTGAACAGCAAGAAACTTGTTAGTTTAAGTATTTTTCATGTCTTTGTTATTTACAGTTCAAATTTAATTGGTTAGTCTCTCTCTCTCTCTCTCTCTCTCTCTCTCTCTCTCTCTCTCTCTTAGGTTTTTCAAGACAAGAGACAAGAGTTCATGTGTCACCCTGGCTGTCATGGAACTCACTCTGTAGACCAGGCTGGCCTTGAACTCACAGAGAGATCCAACTGCCTCTGCCTCACAAGGGCTGGGATTATATGCATGTGCCACTATTCTTGGCAGTCACTCTCTATTTTTATCCTTTTTTTTTTTCAATACAATGTCAGAAAATAACACAAGTGATATCCTATTACTTCACTCACCAAAGTCAAACAGGACAGATTGGACAGATTATGCAAATTACACACTCTTGGTCCTAAGAATTTGCACACCATTTTAGACTATTATTTATAGTCTACTCAAATATCCATTCTGCTTTACCTATGTAACATTGATCAGTCACTTCTCTTGCTGTCTGCCTTGTTAAAGATTACCTTCCTTAGGTAATCAACTTAAATAATTCCTCTGAGAAATATCCAAAAATTTTATGAGGGAAATCAAACATGGATTTAATAAATAATAATCATTGACTCTAGAGTTTCAGAAATTCACATCAGATTCAAGAAGCATGGGGGATTTAAATAAAGACATCAGAAACAAACATTTTCATGAATTTGGGATACACATTTATTGCTTATCCTCATTTAGCCCCTGTGGGATTTGAAGCATAACATGGAACATTAACGTATTCATTGAACTGAAATCATTATGGAAATTTAGAAATTTGAGAGGTTTGGTATACCAGCTAGTAAAACTGACTAAAACTGTAAAAGATGAGGTATTTTTAATGGCCTCCCATCTAAAATGATGAGTTTATATTGCTATGTGATCTGTCATATTATAAAATTGTATTTCCAGGCTAATAAAATGGTTTATAAAACCTGACTTGAAATATATTCATAGTAGTATATTAGTATTAGAAAGATGTAAGAATATGTAAAATATAGATGTAACAAACTTCTCTATAGAAGTTTAGCCATTATGCCAGAAAACAAACAGTCCTTCAGAAAATTTCAGAAAGCATAAACTTCCCAGGGAGAGAAATTAGATGCTATGGGATCCTAGAGTTCACTCTCCCCTTCTAATCCCACTTAGGTGAAAATGCCAGACGTGGGTCCTAAGCAATTGCTCTGGAAACAAGTTGTGTATTCTCTCTTTGTAAGTAGCATGCCATATAATTGTTTTTTGTCTGTTTTTTTTTTTGTTTTGTTTTTTCAAATGGCCTCTGGAAGTCTTTTTTTTTTATTAAATACTTTATTTTTTTTTCTTCAAGTTACATCTCAGTCACAAACCCTTCCCTATTCCCCCTTCCTGTCCCACCCTTCCACCCCTTCCCCCCAACAGCTTCCCCTTTCAGTCCAACAAATGGTTCCTTCTCATATAACAGTAAATACTATACAAAACAACAGAAATAAATATGCCACATTTATGAGAGTTAAATGGCCCAGTATACCTTCCCAATGTCCAGTTCATACATATTTGGCCCCTGACTTTAACATTCTACCATCTAACCATCTCCATGAGTTTAAAGTTCTATAACTGACTCAGCTTTCATACTAACTTGCATCACTATTATAACCATCTTCTTAGATCTAGAATTCCCTCTTGATTCCTAAACAACTCAACATTTAACTATGAGACTCTAGCTGTCTATTCTTCAACCACCTCAGAGACCTGAGAGGGATAAATATATCTGCTTATATAGGAAGTGCAGGGCCTGCAGCTTCCAAAACTAAGAAATGACATACCAGTGACTGCCTGGACAGTTCCCATTTTCTCTCCATACATTCAAAAGCCTACAACCACAACAACTCAATATTGCTAAGACTGTTCAGCTCTACACAATGCCCCAGCCAGAACCTCAGTAAAGCCTGGAAGATCAGCTTCTGCCTACAAATTCCTTAGGACATCTAAACAGCTGAGAACAGAAGGACTGAACATAAAAGGATTGTACTAACATTTTTAACCATTTTTCCATTTTGGTTCGGACCCCAAGCAGGTTTACTATGACCCAAATCAGCAGGAAGTCATTTTAAGAGAGCGACGTCCCATGCCCAAGAGGGCAGGGAGGGTGTTTCTCCGCCTCCCTTTTTTGGTTATTTGAAGGATAACTGTAAACTCTGTTATTTAAGGGAAGAGATTACAAGCTGTTAAATGGTCCTGTTTAATGGGTTTTGGAGGTTAGACCCAGGGTATTCCTTCTTTCGCATTTCTGTATCCTTCTTTCTCTCCTATGTAGGAGTGCACGGACTTGAGAAAAATGAGACATAGACATAGCACAGGAAGGACCAAGAAGAAGGGACAGATTATTGAATATGCCCTTATACCTTTGTATATTGATACACAATTAGTAGTATATTTGGCTAAAGTGGTATTGACCATTGTTTATTGTGCAAAAATAAGATTGTATTGGACTACGTCGGTATTGATATTTGTATATTGATACAAAATTAAGATTATAGTTGGCCACAATGGTATTGACCCTTGTATATGGACACAATATTAAGATTGTATTGGGCCACATAGGCATTGATCTTTGTATATTGATACAAAATTAAAGGTAACGCTCCCTAATGGTATCGTACCTAGAGATACTTAAAAATGAAATGTGAAGCTCTGGCCTCTTGATACCAACCGTCTTAAACTGTTTAGGATAGTTAAGAAAAACAAACTCCTAGTCATGCATGCATGTCACCTTGTTAGCTACTATGACAGTCTATCACAGATATTCTCTAAGCTACTCAGTAATCAAGTTGTTAAGAGACAAGCAACATTTGCTTATCTAAATACAAGAGATGGATAGGGCATCTTCAAAAACCCCAAGAGATCTGCAGAATATGGCATTCAAAGATGTTGTCTTAAATTAAGATTTTTTTTTATATCGAGACATATCAGCTCCTGACAGCACCCCCTATTCTACTCCAAGTAGAAGATAAGCATCAAAGAATCTCCAGTGTGAGATGGTTGAATTAGTGGCAAGCCTATCTCTTGGCATGAAAAAACTCCTTGCTTCAACTGCAGACAGACTGCTGTCCAAAAAGAACAAAACTTGGTAGCAGGGAAGTTGACAGCCTAGCTCTGCCAAGACAGGGTAGGTAAGTCCTTCATAATCCCTGCTCTACAACAAATGTCTGTCAGAGAAACAGGACCTAAAGCCTGAAGACTGATGCTGGAATGTATGGCCTCTGGAAGTCTTTTACAGGATTAAAGAACTCAAGACAATGTGACCACGTGTAGTGCTTGAAAAGTATTGCAGGGCAATCCTGGGCCTGCAGCTCTTATTCAATCTGGATAGAAGGGTGGCCAAAAGGAAAATACAAATCCTTCAACAATATAAAGAAAACTGCAGCTCTGATCAGCTGGGAGGTTTTTTTTTAAGGGGCTTAAGCAGTGACCTGGTGACTAGCTTTGGTCCAAGTAAACAGCTAATTCCCTAGGGTTGGGTGAGAGCTGCTTCTTGAGCTACTTGAAATCATTGTCCTGTTTTTAAAAAATGATAAGGAAGGTGAAGGAGTGTTCATAAAGGTGATTCAGGTTGCCAAGTAAGTAAGCATCATGGTGGACTTCCTTATTCATGCTCCATGAGGTTCATTCTCAAAAAGGATTTGCTGGCTGGCTTGCTGGCTGACCGCCAGCTTTATTGGTCTTGCCGCCAGATATATTTTGGATTACAGGGAAGTGAAATTTAAAAATGCCTGACAAAGACCCATGCTGCACTTAGAAGGCAAGCCCTGTGCTAGAAGTGTCAGCAACCTCTTGTTGCTCTGAGACTTCCAAAAGCCAGCACCAGCCACTTCACGGAGTGATGTGTTTCAGAAAGCACATCACTTTTGCTTTTTGCTCTGGGCTGAAACCTCTAGAATTTGCACTACTCAGAGAAAGACAACTCAATATCTATCTCCTTTTAATATAAAAAGAGGCAACTTAAAGGAGAAGAAAATCAAGTTTTGAAAATAAACATGCAGAAAATGCCACAGATGTAAGAACAGAACCTATGAGTACATTGATAGTGCATGAGTCATAGGAACAGCCAGATTGAGGTTAAGTATGTTAAATATGGTATCTTGCAGAACTTGTATGACATTGGACAATGTTATTGATGTTATCTAAACCTTTGCTCCTAAGGTCAATAACAATAATCTAACAATAGCACCTACCGTGCAATACAGTAACAGCCCTTAACTTCTTGCTAAAACTGTAACCCTTATCAATTTTATTATATATTAGTATATCTGTAGATTTCCTCACACTTGCATATAAAATGGATTTATATTGTGGATTTTGTTTATTTCTCCTCCCCAGTGGGAGGCTTCATTAGAAGTAACGTAGGCTTCATTAGAAGGATGTTTCAGCCTGATTTGTGAACACAGGGACTAAAATATCATTTAACACCTACTCACCAATCTTGAACATCTAAAACTATCACTTCATTCATAGAAAGTGACCATGTTTACATTTGTTAAATAAATTTACATTCATGGATATTAGAGAAAAATGAAATGAATTATGTATAAGATCAAGTTCTCAGCACCTAGATAACAATTTTGTCTTCATTCTTACTAGTACATTTTATTACCCATTAATGCATATTTGAATTTATCTCCTTGTCAGTCTTTGCATTCTAAGAATGCATCCACTTACTTTATTACTGCATACAGATCATCTGACAGGAGGGTTGGCACAGTGCTAACCAATATTTATTGAATTACTGAGTGAGCAATATTGAAATAAGCATATGAAAATTCAAATGGTTCTAATATTTGAATCAGGGTGAAGCATTTGGGGCACACTCTAAGGAATAAAATACTTCCTTTGAAATAAACAGGAAAGTGTTATTTACAGCTTTCTTTTTAGGCAATGACCAATCAGAGCAAAGCAATGAAGCTTCACTTTAATCTCTATTTAAATATTTCCCTTATAAGAATAGGGACTGCATTTCTTCCGTGTGGATCCCATACACAGTATCCACAGTTTCTATGTTAAGTGACGTCACAGTTGGTCTTGGTTGACCTCAGCTGAACTCTGCTGAGACCTGTCTGGAACTTGCAAAATGCTCTTGTGTACCAGGGCCATTTCCAAAGAGGATTCACATGTGAGGCAGTTACTGGAATGGAAAGACTTGCTTGCCACGGGACAGCACCTTTCAATAGATGACCAAGATTTAGGAAGTCAACCCAGAATAAAAGCAACATGCCCACACCTGCATTCCCTTTTGTTCTGAGCAAGTTCAGCTACTGCTGCTGCTTAGATCCTGGGGGGACATGAGACTCCAGCGTCTTTGAACAGCATGGTCACAGTATTGGTAAATCTTCAGACAACCCCAGGCATTCAATGAGTGATAGAAATGCTGAGGCACACACCTTTTTGGACAGAGTAAGTGTGGGATTTCACCTCTTGCATGTAACCAGCTACTGTGGAATTACCTAAAACGGTAGTTATCAATAAACATTGGAAACGAAGAAGTCAAATTATCCCTACTTGCAGATGATATGATAGTATACATAAGTGACCCCAAAAATTCCACCAGAGAACTCTTACAGCAGCTGATAAACACCTTCAGCAAAGTGGCTGGATACAAAATTAATTCAAAAAAATCAGAAGCCCTTCTTTATACAACAAACAAATGGGCTGAGAAAGAAATAAGGGAAACAACCCCCTTCACAATAGCCACAAACAACATAAAATACCTGGGGGGTAACTCTAACCGAGCAAGTAAAGGACCTGTACAACAAGAACTTCAAGCCCTTGAAGAAAGAAATGGAAGAGGCCTTTAGAAGATGGAAAGATCTCCCATGCTCATGGATAGGTAGGATCAACATAATAAAAATGGCCATCCTACCAAAAGCAATATATAGATTCAATGCAATTCTTTTCAAAATATCAACACAATTCTTTATAGACCTGGAAAGAGTCATTCTCAATTTCGTATGGAACAACAAAAAGCCCAGAAGAGCTAAATCAAGCCTGTACAATAAAAAACATCTGGAGGTATCATCATCCCAGATTTCAAGCTGTACTACAGAGCAATATTTGTAAAAACAGCATGGTATTGGTATAGAAACAGACCAGTAGATCAATGGAATCGAATTGAAGATCCAGAAATAGACCCACACACTTATGGCCACCTAATTTTTGACAAAGAAGCCAAAACTGCACAATGGAAGATGGACAGCATCTTCAACAAATGGTTCTGGTCCAACTGGAGTGGTGACTCTCAATCACAAAATTATTTTATTGTTACCTCATAAATCTTGCTACTGTTATGAATCATAATACAAATATATGATATTAAGGATATCTTACCGTGAATATATGTGACCCCTGTGATAAGGTGATTAGACCTCCAAACCTAGAAGCAATTGTGTAAACTCACACACACACACACACACACACACACACACACACACACAAGCACACACTATTGATTTTGTTCTCTTAAATCAGCTTGGGCTAAATAGTGAGATGCCATCAAAACAATAACAACAGAAACAGCTACATTCTGTTTATCTGGTGACCTCGTCTATTCTCTGTCCTTCCTTTGAGCCAATCTGGTAGGAATCAACAAACAGTAGAAAGCTGGAAGCATAATTCAGTGATGGAGTTTATGCTAATCATGCTTTTAAGCATTAAGCCTGCGTTCAATCCTTAACACCTCAAAAGCAAAATAAGAGTTTAGTATAGTTCTATGAATCACTCCAGTTTCTCTGCATGTGATGATCATTAAGTGGGATAGAGGGAGATGAAAACAAGGGAGTGGAACTCTAATTTGAATGGACTGTGGGGTTAAGAGATCATTTGGTATGTTTGACAGGTAAATTGGAAAGATAATGGCGTGGCTGCAGGTGTACAGGGACTGGAATCTAAATGGGTCTCACAAGAGGAAGAGTTTGTAAAAACGAAGTAAATTCCAGTTGTCGGGACAGAGACTCCCAACTCAATTAGTAGGTGAGACTATGCTTATTTGAAAGCATTCCTCTAGTGTTGTAACACTTCTTGGTTATTTGTGTCCTGGTGAAGACTGTGACATAGGGCTGACCACCCTTCAGAATAGCCTTACTCTTCCCAAAACAGCACTCCTGAAATGTGAGGCCTAGCAAGTGTAAGAGCTAGGCCTGATCTAACATCTAGTAGAAGTAACAAATAAAACTGGACCTACTGCTCAGTGAATCTACACAAGAAAAAAATGCTGTCACATATTGTTCTTCTAGAATAACACACAGGCGGAGTCTTTTTTACTTCTCAATCTTTAGGAACAGAGTGCCTCAAATATCCTACTTGCTTTTCAAATTTTGAAATAATGACATGTTGGAGTAGCAGGACTAAAACCAAAACATGAAATTGGTTAAGTTTAATATGCACCTTATATAAACAGTTTTTATGATTCTGTGCATGAGATGACTGAGTACCTTAAACTCCTAGAAAGTAAAGATGTCACTATCTCTGCTGTTTATTTATTATTTATTAGAATTTTTTTATCTGTTCTTTGGCAATTTCAGAAATGTCTGCCATCTATCTTGAGCATAACAAATACGCCCTCACCACTACATCTCCCTCTTGTCCTTATGTCCTCTCCTTATGGTAAGTCAATGAGTCCAGTTAGTTCTGGTGTTGGGATGTTGATTCATCGTGCTGGTGTGACCGTGCCACATCTTCTATAAGTAACCACAGATGCAGCAAGCTCATAAATGGACTAGCCACACTCAGTCCAGTAAATGGCACTCACAGCACTTGTCCATATCCTCTGGATTTTACATTCTTTTTTTGGACTCTTCTTCTGCAGTGTCCCCAGAGCATTTTTCAGGGGAGGGCTGGATATCAATGTCCCTTTTGGGGACATATGTCAGCTATCTATGTGTATTACTTGTGGTTATTTAATATCACTAGCACGCACATGGAATATGATCCATAAAAGATCACTCACTATGTATTCACACATGAGTAATTAACTGTACAAACTCTACACCCCATTAACACAGTTAATAGTAAGTGAATGGCACAGTAGTACCTTCAGAACCCTGGTGTCAGCAGCAAAAACATGGCAGCTTTCAGCCTCCACCCACTATTCTGTTCTGTATTAAAAGGTTAGTAGGCACTGAACTTTGTTCTGTTCCGTGACACAAAATTTCAGAGGTCAAGGAGGCACCAGGAAGTAGGTCCTCAAGAATGAGGAAGCATTTCAGAACATAGCTTTGAAAATATCTCCTTCTTATCTGCCATTATCAATCAGTCTCATCATAGAAGTGTTCAGATTTTATAAGCCTACATGATTTCTTGTTCTGTTACAAATGTGTACTGCTGTGATGCTTCCATAGACCCAGCAGTCTGTTTCGTGTAATTTCTGTAAACACTTTACATCAGTATTGACAGTTCTCATCACTAATATCACTATCACCTCAGAAAATGATTTTTCTTATATCATAATGGCCAATAAATGAAAAATGAGTCTTGTTGGTATTTAAAACTTCATTGATGAATATTTCTTCCAGCTTTTTGATAGACAGGGGAAAGGCAGTTTTTACAGACCTAAAGAGTTCAGAAAACGTTTTCACTTATTTGACTTTAAAACGTCCTCTTGTGAGCCCTCACAGAGTGAAGTGGGAATGAAGTTGTAGCTTTTTAAGTTAGGAGAGGAAAGGAATAGAAAAATTCTAGTTTGAGGGTTGTTTGTTTGTTTTTAATGATTTCTGGACCCAAGCAATGGACAGTAAGTCTTCATTCCTTTGTTGCATTTGTCCCGAACTATAAGTTTCTGTTTCTCCAAAACACAGTCCTGAATGTAGCAGATGCCCTACAAAAAGTAGAGGAAGTTGGGGCACCCATGTTACCCAAGAAAACCAGCGATTACAGATAGACTCACTAGCTGTTATAGAAGGAGTTCATGTATACCTTAGACTAGTAAAAAGGTCGAAAGGAGATTTCACTTAGCTCTGTGCCATTTTCTTAACATCTAAGCCTTTAATTGATGAAGAAAAGGAAGTCACCTGATAGGCAGTGTCAGAACACAGGTGGGACCCATCACATGCAGGTGTGTATGTGGAGTTACTCTGTGTCAGGCATTAGCAAGAGAACATACAGCGTCCTTTATGCTGAGTTTCTTTCCAAATCCTCAATTTGCTCACTGCTATAGCACACACACTGCTAGCACACTGTTTAAAACAGCAGTTTGGGGTTTTGATATTTTTATATGACTCTTCGATTCTGCCTGGCCACAGGGAGAATTAATGAAGACACACTCAAGGGAAAAGGACTATGTGATTTTTTTTTTTAAGATAAGGACTCATGATATAGACTTGTTTGGGCTGAAACTCAACTTACTGGATTGGAGCTTATATTGATTTATATTGATCCCCCCTATAAGTGCTGGACTTCCAGGTGTTCACCTTGAGGTCTGCCTTCATAAAAATGTTTGATGAAAATTTTAGTAGTGAATGAGAATAGCTGTCCAGGAACAAAAAATATTTTTGACTCCTCGTTTAATCTAACTTGCCTGTAGAATGCACAGGCCACAGGTACAACATGTTAGAAAGTAATCAGAAAGAAAATCATTGGAAACATGGATTTTGATAATGCAGCAATTAACTTATAAAATATAACCTTGGCTAGAGTGAGGAGGACTCAGTGGTTCCCCTGTCATGGCAAATAAGCCTCATGGGTACCCTCTGCATCAGCAGATCCCTGCCTAATTGCTCCGTCCCTAGCATCCTTGGCACTTTTGGGGCTGAAGTCAGTGCCTTTAAGAAGGAATGATGCCAAAGCAGAGATGTTTCATCAACGTCAGATGGTATCATGTCACAATTCCAAGACTGGTACCCTTTGATAAGCAGGTGTTTACATCACTACTGATTTTTAAAATTTCAATTTACAAGTCATTATGCTTTTGTGTCCACTCTGTAGGAAATTCATCATTCCATTCAACTTCTAGTCCATCTTGACAGTCTATCTTTGCCACATTAGGTGGTACATGTTTACTGTGATGATGGTGGACATATTTTTCAATTTGGGGCAGGGACCTTCATTTTTATCCATGTATAGCTTTATTCTATTTTTTCTTAGCTTCTATTTATCTCTCTGACACAGTTCTCCTATAGTCTTTCTAGTTTTTTGGATCACATGTTATGGTCATCACAAATTCCATCTTTTATATGATACTAATTTCTTATATATTGATCTCTCCAACAGCTTGGCTTAAAAGCTATAAACATAAACACATTCTTATTTTATTTCAGAATGTTATATGAAGGCCTTGTCGAACATTTATATTAATAGCAACATCTCCTTATCATGGGCAAGAAACTGTGAAAATAATTATGCAGGTATACCTTGGCCTTGTGAGGAACATTGTGGGACACTTATGACAGTATGTCTGACTTGCTCACATCTCTTTATGGAAGTGATCATGGAAAGTATCTGAGTATACATGGGAAGTTTGTATTTTGGGCAAGAGAGTAGAGAGGAAAGTATCCCCTGCAGGGGCAACAGAATAAATCCTGTGTCATATGCCTATACAACAGAGACTCATCATAGGAAGTGTGAACTTTCCACTTGCAGCATTCTGTTCACACTGAAAAAGTTCAAATTTTGAAACCTTTTAGACTGCAGATTTTTCATATTAGGGATTAGGGATTCTTGGACTTTTTTTTTTTTTTTTGAGTGCCAACATAGCCTCAACATTTTACAGAAAAATGAGCCATTATTAGAATATGTGTTAAAATTGTTTAAATTATTATTCTACCAGCTTAATCACTTCCTCATTCTTTCCTTGATTTGATAACATTGAAACAATGAAAGACAGAGGAAGTACTCAGTGCTATGTCCCCTAATCGTGGCAATCACTATTGTTTCAGGCTGTCACTTTTGAACGTGTTTGTCACAGGTGTGATGCTTTCATTTTGCAGAACATCTTATTGGGTGCTGCATACTTTAAATTGTCCCAGTATTTGAGAATACCATACTCACAAGATCTAGTCACTCTCTCTGTGTAAACTTATTCCTTTATGAAATTACTATTTCAGTTTGTAGTATTTTAGGATGTATAGAGTAAGTCTATATGAATATGCTATCTTCAGAATTATTAAATTTTGCTAATGGAATCAGATATTATTCTGGTATGTTTGAGCACTGCCTTTGAATTCCCATCACTTCCAATACATTTATTTGTCTTTGTTTTGGGTAACTCTCTGTTTGTTTATTCATCTTTTCATTCACAAGAACACCTTATTTCAATGTTCAACTTATTCTTAAGTAATTTATTTTAAAAGCAATTAAAAATTAATACTTGTCCAGTGGAAGTTATTCAGGTTGTATTTTGTCTTTGGTTTTTACTTCTCCAAAAATGTATGATTTGTCTTTTTCCAAGGATTGATCCCAATCTCATTTTTATGAGTAGCCATATTTGGAAATCAAATGTTGGAAAGTCTTCAGCTTTAGGCAAATCAATCATGCACGTGTGTAGAAATTTACATATATACACACATGTAGATATAAATATATAGATAGATATGTAGATATATGTAGTGAGAATTTTGGAATTTTTTTCCTTTAAAGATAGAGAAATATTATGAGAATATGTTTTCATTTTAATGTCAGGTGTGGGAATATGTGACTGCCTCAAAATAGCTGACTATTATTTGCCTTGTGTGCTCTGGTTGGGGTGTGATCTTGCCAGCTGCAGATAGTTTCAGTGACTCTGTGATATTTGGGATTCTGGGTACTTTTTAGAGGGTATATGAATGCTAGAGTACCAAGAGATGGGGTGGGTTATTGGTTGGTTGTTGATTGTTGTTGATTGTTTTTGACTATGATTTGTTAAATAGTCATACACAAATGACAAGAAGAAATTAGATATCCTAATGGTGAAGATCAAACTTGTCCAAAGGAGCTCTATGCCCCTAATCAGCAGGAAGCTGGCTAATGATAAGACCATTCCCTTTCCAACAACCTTACTTTATTCAGGGATCTCTTTCCTGTCATCTCTATCCTTTTTCATCTTATCTAGTGTTAGGGAGTTAAAAGGGAAGAATAAACAGGATGGGGAAGGGTAGAAGAAGGAAGAAACTACAATATAGCAAATGCTGGCTGCAGATATAAAATACACACAAACACATATATGTATATATATATATATACACTAAGAGTTTATATCAGTGTTTTCATTTCTCATCTAACACTTCTAAGTTCATCTCAATTTTTAATTTTTTCTTAGGTTTACCTCAGTTCTTTAACAATGAGAGAGATGATTCCTCTTGTCCACTCCTGATCCTTCACCCTCCCCCAACTCTCTCCAAAAGGATGACCATCAGTATCAACTGATTGTGATAGGTATAAAGAAGGAAGAAAAAAAAGAGGAAAGGAAGGAAGGAAAGCCTGAAGGAGGAAGCAAAGAATGAATGACGGAAGATAGGAGATATTTTTCAATACAAATTTGTTGCCTTGTTGAGTTTGACTTAGTCTGATCTTTACAGATACAAATTTAAACAGACATTGATAATTTTTCTCCACCAAAAAGTATCTTGATTTACATAAATGTAGAAACTTTGAGGACCTCTGGTGGTATGAATTCTTCATTACTTTAGCTTGTTTTCCTCAAGTGTAAATGTTCTCCTTGAAATCAATACTGAATCATTATCCACACTGATTAAAAATGATACCTTACTTTTCAATGGCTACACAGGTAAGAACTATGCAAATGGTATAACATGAGTTTTTATTCCTGGTCACACTTTACAAGCATTGATATTTCATCTTGTCTATCAAAAATACATTCTTCTTTAACATTATGTCTCTTTAATCTGATTTTACCCTCATGTTTCCTAGGATTTAAAAACAGAACCAAGTTATAAATTAGGATTGCCATTATTCAAACTCAAGTTTGCTCAAGAAAAGATGTAACTACAGAGATTTTGTTATTTCAAGCCTACGAAAGTACTTCCCTGAACTTTGAACAAAGCTCTGCTCTCACGATTTTTAGAATTCTTCCCAAATACACAAACCTTGTCACCATTAAGCTCCACAAACAGAAGTGCACACATGTGCTCATGAACTGTTTTACAAGCAAATACAAAACTATGCAACCACCCTTATTTGCTTCCTATGTTGATAACACAAAAATTCATTTTATTACCAATAAAGCTCAAATTTCATATTATTCCTTCTATTTCCTATAACAAAAAATTCAATGTGAAAGCTTTCTATCATTTTATAATACTTGTTGTAATATATTACTATTGCTAAGAAAGATCACTTCAAAATAGCAGAGTATGCAATCTAGTCTCAAGAAGGGAGACATTATCCTAAAGGGGAATGCTTCTTTGGCTGTGAAGAAATAGTGTATGTTTGTGTGTATAGACAGACATACATCCATAGTAATATGAGCAACATCTACAGTATAGGTGTTGTATTAAAGCTTTATGGGGATTTATTTGTTTAGATTTTATAGGTCTGGTGGCTTCCTGGTCATATTTTGAAGAAACAATCTTACAGCAAACTTTTTTTTTCTTTAGGGCTTGCTTATCTGGCCTTTAGAGTTGTTTAATCATGACTCTTCTCCAATCATGTTCCTGGGGACGTTGATGCAGTCCGATTCACAGCCTTATCCCAGCCACACTTCCCTTCTTTTTTTTTTTTCCTTTATATTATTTCTTCAAGTTACATCTCAATCGCAGTCCCCACCCTACTCCACCTCCAGTCCCACCCTCCCACCCTCAACCCCCTATCCTCTTCACTTTTTTTTTTTTAAGTTTAAGGTATATCTTATTTCCCCCTACAGTTTCCCCTTTCAGTCCAACAAATGGCTCTTTCTCTTATAATAATAAATACAATACAAAACAACAGAGGTAATTAGGCCACAGTTATGAGGCTTATATGGCTTAGAGTACATTCCCAATTTCCAGTCCATATGTATTTGGTACCTGACTTTAACATTCTACTACCTAACCATCTCCATGAGTTTAAAGTTCTATATCTAACTCAACATTCATACTAACTTGCAACACAATTTTAAAAGTATTTTCTTACATCTATAACACTCTTTTGACTCCTAAACAACTCAAAATTTAATTATGAGACTCTAGCTATCTGTTCTTCAAATACCTCAGAGACCTGAGAGGGATAAATATATCTGATTTTATAGGAAGTACAGGGCCTGCAGCTTCCAAAATTAAGAAATGACATACCAGTGGCTGCCTGGACAGTTCCCATTTTCTCTCCATACATTACAGCATCGATCTTCAGTCATTTGGCCCCGTTTCTCTGACAGACATTGATTGTAGAGCAGGGGTTATGAAGGACTTACCTAACCTGTCTTGGCAGAGCTAGGCTGTCGACTTACCTGCTTCCAGGTTTTGTCCTTTTTGGACAGCAGTCTGTCTATAGTTGGAGCAAGGGATAGGCTCACAACTAATTCAATCATCTCCCACTGGAGATTCTTCAGTGATCATCTTCTACTTGGAGGAGAATAGGGGGTGCTGTCAGGAGTTGATATGTCTTGATATAAAAAAATCTAAAGTTACGAAAACATCTTTGAATGCCATATTCTGAAGATCCCTTGAGGTTTTTGAAGAGGCCCTATCTATCTCTTATATTAGGATAAGCAGATGTTGCTTGTCTCTTAGCAGGTTTATTTCTGATTAGCTTAGACAGTAACTCTAATAGGCTGTCATAGTACCTAACAGAATGACCGGCTTGCATAATCATTAGTTTGCATTTCTTAATTATCCTAAACAGTTTATGACAATTAGTAGTAAAAGGCTGAAACATCACATTTTATTTTATTTCTTTACCTCCTAACCCTTCCATCCCATTTCTCTGGGGTGGGGTGTCCTTATATAACAGTCCCTCATCTCAGTTGAAGTCCTATGAGGGCCAAGACCCTTCTCATTCATTGGAGGTTTACGAAGCAGTACCATCAGTGAAAAGTGTCTCGTTGCACGGGAGAGAGAACTACTAAACAAACAAACCAATAAGCTGACAATAGATAAAAAAGACTAAAAAATAGAAAAAATATATTAAAAATATATAAAAAATAAATAAAAATTAAAAATAAAAAGTCTATGTCCAAGTTCCCTTTGGTGGGTTAGTTGTAGTATCGATACCTTCTACTATATAGCTAAAATCCTACTATAACTGAATAGATGCCATATGCGTCCTTCTGAGTCTGGGTTAGCTCACTCAGGATGAGCTTTTCTAGTTCCATCCATTTGGCTGAAAATTGCATAATTTCATTGATCCTGATAGCTGAATAGTATTCCATTGTGTAGATGTACCACAGTTTTTTAACCCATTCTTCAGTTGAGGGACATCTGGGTTGTTTCCAGTTTCTAGCTATTACAAATAAGGCTGCTATAAACATAGATGAGGAAACTTCCTTATGATTCCATGAAGAGGCATTTGGGTTTATACCCAGAAGTGGTATGGCTGGTTCCTGAGGCAGAGCTATTCCAAGTTCTCTAAGATATCGCCAGACTGACCTCAATAGTGGTTGCACAAGCCTGCATTCTCACCAGCAATGGAGTAGGGTACCCCTTTCTCCACACCCTTGCCAGTATGTGCTGTCATTTGAGTTTTTGATCTTAGCCATTCTGACAGGTGTGAGATGGAATCTCAGAGTCGTCTTGAGTTGCATTTCTCTGATGGTTAAGGATGTTGAGCATTTCTTCAAGTGTCTCTCAGCCATTAGGGATTCCTCCTTTGTGAATTCTCTATTTAGCACTGTCCCCCATTTTTTGATTGGATTATGTGGTATCTTGGCATTTAATTTCTTGAGTTCTTTGTAGAGATTGGATATTAGCCCTTTGTCAGATGTGGGGTTCGTGAAGATTTTCTCCCAGTCTGTAGGCTGCCGTTTTGTTCAAATGACAGACAGTGTCTTTTGCCTTACAGAAGCTTTTCAGTTTCATGAGGTCCCTTTTATTGATTGTTGATCTCTAGTCCTGAGTTGTTGGTGTTCTGTTCAGGAAGTTGTCACCTGTGTCAATTAGTTCGAGGGTTTCTCCCACTTTTTCTTCTAGTAGATTTAGTGTGACCAGCCTTTGATCCACTTGGACTTAAGTTTTGTACAAGGTGATAAGTATGGGTCTAATTTCATTCTTTTACAAGTGGACATCCAGTTGGACCAGCACCATTTGTTGAAGATGCTGTCCATCTTCCATTGTGCCGTTTTGGCTTCTTTGTCAAAAATTAGGTGGCCATAAGTGTGTGAGTCTATTTCTGGATCTTCAATTCGATTCCATTGATCTACTGGTCTGTTTCTATACCAATACCATGCTGTTTTTACAACTATTGCTCTGTAGTACAGCTTGAAATCTGGGATGGTAATACCTCCAGATGTTTTTTTATTGTACAGGCTTGATTTAGCTCTTCTGGGCTTTTTGTTGTTCCATATGAAATTGAGAATAGCTCTTTCCAAGTCTATAAATAATTGTGTTGGTATTTTGATAGGAATTGCATTGAATCTATATATTGCTTTTGGTACGATAGCCATTTTTATTGTGTTGATCCTACCTATCCATGAGCATGGGAGATCTTTCCATC
The DNA here is from genome assembly GCA_907164525.1 of Lophiomys imhausi. Taxonomy (NCBI): domain Eukaryota; kingdom Metazoa; phylum Chordata; class Mammalia; order Rodentia; family Muridae; genus Lophiomys; species Lophiomys imhausi. The sequence goes on from CAJQZJ010032342.1 coordinate 4,386,312, forward strand.
TTCTAAAGGCCTCTTCCATTTCTTTCTTCAAGGGCTTGAAGTTCTTGTTGTACAGGTCCTTTACTTGCTTGGTTAGAGTTACCCCCAGGTATTTTATGTTGTTTGTGGCTATTGTGAAGGGGATTGTTTCCCTTATTTCTTTCTCAGCCCATTTGTTTGTTGTATAAAGAAGGGCTTCTGATTTTTTTTGAATTAATTTTGTATCCAGCCACTTTGCTGAAGGTGTTTATCAGCTGTAAGAGTTCTCTGGTGGAATTTTTGGGGTCGCTTATGTATACTATCATATCATCTGCAAATAGGGATAATTTGACTTCTTTGTTTCCAATGTTTATCCCCTTGATCTCCTTTAGTTGTCTTATTGCTCTAGCAAGAACTTCAAGTACTATATTGAAGAGATATGGTGAAAATGGACATCCATGTCTTGTCCCTGAGTTTAGAGGAAATGCTTCAAGTTTCTCTCCATTTATTTTGATGTTGGCCACTGGCCTGCTGTATATTGCCTTTATTATTTCTAGGTACAGCCCTTGTATGCCCGTTCTCTCCAGAACTTTTAGCATGAAGGGGTGTTGGATTTTGTCAAATGCTTTTTCTGCATCTAGCGAGATTATCATGTGTTTTTTTTTTTTCTTTCATCTTGTTTATATGGTGAATGATGTTGATAGAATTTTGTATGTTGAACCATCCCTGCATTCCTGGGATGAAGCCTACTTGATCATGGTGTATGATACTTTTGATGTGTTCTTGAATTGGGTTTGCTAGCATTTTATTAAGTATTTTTGCATCTATGTTCATGAGGGAGATTAAAGTTCTCTTTCTTTGTTGGGTCTGTGTGTGGTTTAGGAATCAGGGTGATTGTGGCCTTATAGAATGAGTTTAGCAATGTTCTTTCAGATTCTATTTTGTGAAAGGGTTTAAAAAGTATTGGTGTTAGCTCCTCTTTGAGGTCCGGTAGAATTCCGTCCTAAAGCCATCTGGCCCTGGGATATTTTTTGGTTGGGATATTTTTTAATGACTGTTTCTATTTCCTTAGGCATTATAGGGCTGTTTAATCTGTTTATATGATCTTGATTTATCTTTGGTAGGTGGACTCTATCAAGAAAATGGTCCATTTCACTTAAGTTTTCAAATTTGGTGGAGTATAGTTTTTAAAGTAAGATCCAAATATTTTCTGGATTTCCTCAATGTCTGTTGTTATTTCTCCCTTTTCATTTCTGATTTTGTTGATTTGTGTTTTCTCCCTCTGTCTTTTAGTTAATTTGGCTAAGAGTCTGTCTATTTTGTTGATTTTCTCGAAGAACCAACTCTCTTGGTTTCATTGATTCTTTGTATAGTTCTTTTTGTCTCTAAGTTGTTGATTTCAGCCCTAAGTTTGATGATCTCCTGCCTTCTGCTCCTCTTGGGAGTGTTTGCTTCTTTTTTTTTTCCAATTCATCCAGTTTAGCTTTTAATTCGCTATATGAGCTGTCACAATTTTCTTTTTGAAGGCACTTAGTGCTATGAACTTTCCTCGTAGCACAGCTTTCATTGTGTCCCATAAGTTTAGGTATGTTGTGTCTTCATTTTCGTTGGATTTTAAGAAGTCTTTGATTTCCTTCTTTATTTCTTCCCTGACCCAGTGCTCCTCTAGTAAAGAGTTGTTCAATTTCCATGTGAGTGTAGACTTTCTGTTGATTCTTTTGCTATTGAAGACCAGATTTATTCCATGGTGGTCTGATAAGATACAAGGGGTTATTTCAATTTTCTTGTATCTGTTGAGGCTATCTTTGTGTCCAACTATATGGTCGATTTTGGAGAAGGTTCCATGAGGTGCTGAGAAGATGGTGTATTCTTTTGTGTTTGGGTGAAACGTTTTGTAGATATCTGTTAGGTCCATTTGGTTCATGATCTCTGTTAGACTCATTATTTCTCTGTTTGGCTTCTGTCTTGATGATCTTTCCATAGTTGTGAGTGGGGTGTTGAAGTCTCCCACTATTAAAGTGTTTGGATCGATGTGCGATTTAAGTTTTAGAAGCGTTTCTTTTATAAATGTAGGTGCCTTTGTATTTGGGGCATAGATGTTCAATATTGAGATGACCTCTTGGTGGATATTTCCTTTAATGAGTATGTAAGGCCCTTCTCTGTCTTTTTTTATTAACTTCAATTAGAAGCCTATTTTGTTTGATATTAGGGTGGCTACTCCAGCTTGTTTCCTGGATCCATTTGCTTGGAAAACCTTTTCCCAGCCCTTTACTCTGAGATAGTGTTTATCTTCAATAGAGAGGTGTGTTTCTTGTATACAGCAAAAAGATGGGTCTTGTTTACGGATCCATTCTGTAAGTCTGTGTCTTTTTATTGTCGAGTTGAGTCCATTGATGTTGATGGATATTAGTGACCAGGGGTTGTTATTTCCCATTATTTTGGTATATCTGGTTGTCTTGTGTTTCTTTTTGTTTAGTTGCTGTGGAGGTTTCTATTTCCTCTGTTTTCTTGGGTGTAGTTATCTTCTCTGTGTTGGAATTTTCCTTCTAGGATCTTCTGGAGGGCTCGGTTTGTGAGGAGATATTGTTTTAATTTGATTTTGTCATGGAATATCTTGTTTTCTCCATCTATGTTGATAGAGAGTTTTGCTGGGTATAGTAGTCTGGCTGGGCACCTATGTTCTCTCAGGGCTTGTAGGACATCCGTCCAGGCCCTTCTGGCTTTTAAAGTTTCTGAGGAGAAGTCAGGTGTGATTCTGATGGGTCTGCCATTGTATGTGTCTTGGCCTTTTTCTCTTACAGCTTTTAATATCCTTTCTTTTTTCTCTACTTTTGGAGTTTATATTATTATGTGTTGAGAGGAGTTTCTTTTCTGATCTAATCTGTTTGGTGTTCTGTAAGCCTCTTGGATTTTTACTGGCATCTCTTTCTTTAGGTTTGGGAAGTTTTCTTCTATGATTTTGTTGAAGATATTTCCTGGACCACGTTGTCGGGAGTCTTCTCTTTCCTCTATGCCTATAATTCTTAGGTTCCGTCTTTTCATTGAGTCCTTGATTTCTTGCATGTTGTGGGTGAGAGATATTTTAGCTTTCTCATTTTCCTTGGATGTTGTACTGATTTCTCCAATCGAATCTTCCATGCCTGAGATCCTGTCTTCCATCTCTTGCATCCTATTTTTCATACTCACATCCGTAGTTCCTGTTCTCTTCTCTTGATTCTCCATTTCCTCTTTTAACTCTGACTGTGTTTTCTTTATTGTTTCCATTTCTATTTTCATGTCTTGAATGGTATTGTTCGTTTTGTACATTTCCTTCTCCAGTTTGCTTGTTTTTGCCTGGAGATCTTTCATTCAGCAAACTTCTTGATCATCTATGTTCAACCTTTCCACCTTTCCACCTCCTTCTCTGAAATGTTCCCTGACCCTCAGGTGTTGGTAGAGGTTTTTTGTAGGTGTTCCAATTGGGGTTGGCAACTCCAAGTTCAGTTCTTGTCTGAATTTTGACCAACTGTTGCTTTCTATAATGGTCACTGCCTTTTGCAAAAAGAAAGGCTTTTTTTGATGCAAGGTGAGAATATCACTTCTCTGTGGGCATAAAGACAGGTATTTAAAATGCAATTAGAAATTATACTTGTTTAATAAAACGACAGTAGAAGGCTATCCTCTAAGACACATGACCTTACTGGACACAGGCAACTGACAAGGCCCAATCAAACAGCTATTGGTTAACACCAAGGGAGAAGTGATTCTCTTCACCTTTAGTTGTCTCTGAGTCTCCTGGTCTTCGTTGTGGTTCATAAGCATCACATCTTGGTAAGCCTTTTTACATGTCAACTTGGATGAAAGAAATAACATATGGCTCTAATCCAAGATGAAATGTAGGCAATTATGTCTGCTAAGAGGGAGTTAGTCTTCTCTCAGGATTAAGTCTCCTAATTGGCTATCCAATATCAAGTGGTCTTCACTAATAACATATACATACAAGCAACATTAAACAGACTCAGTAGGTTGTATTTGTAAACTTATTCATAGATAGATAGATAACAAAATGTCATGAAGTTTATAATGAGGCATGTGGACATTGGAGGGGTTGGAGGGACGAGAGGGAAAGGGAAAGCACTGTGAACATATTTTAATTTTTCTAAAGTAATTTTTTCTAGTTGAGTATGAGCTAAACATCTTCATGTTCTATGCAATAAGTATGTGCTGTCTTCAGCAATGGGGTCTTACACTCACATAGTAGAAGGTGATCAGTACCATTGGCAGTAGCAGTAGTGGGGGATTCTGTGAGTCTTACCTCTTTGGCCAACAATTCAACAATGACTCAAAGAGACTTAATTTATTCTGTGTACTTTGGATTTTGTTTCATAGTATATACTATCTTTGTTTGGGGGGTCATTGTTTTCCCCATTGTATGTAACTTAAATTGCTTTTATTTATGTCTATATTTTGGGAATATTCTACAACAGTAGTTTTGTATATAGTCTTTAAAAAAGGCCTTTAGTATTAGTTTTCCCTCCTCATATTCCCTCCTCTACTCTGCTTTCTTATTCCACACGCCTATTAATCATTCTATTATAAATTATCCTTTATCTATTTATAACACTATATTCTATATTCCCATTTCTTGGATAATTAACTCCTCCCTTCTGGTCTCTTACTATCTACCTAACCACCGTGGGTATTCTAAAATAAAACACATGCATATTTAAAGCTTAAAAAAAACTAGCATCAATGTATGAGATAAAATATGCAATATTTTTCATTTGGTGTCAATGTTACCTCACACAAGGTGATTGTTTCTAGCCCCATGTATTTATCTCCAAATTTATTAAAAACTGAATAATATTGCATTGTATAAGTATAGCAAATTTTCATTTTACATTCATCAGTTGATGGACATGTTAGCTGTTACCAATATTTGTCATTTATGAATACAGCAGCAATGAACATGAATGAGAAAGTATTTCTGTAGAAACATGTGGAGGCCTTTAGATACATATCCAAGATTGATATAGTTTTATTTTGTGGTAGACCTATTTTGAGTTTTTTGAGGAACCTCCACACTGATTTCCACAATTGCTGCACCTGTTAAGACTTTCCCTAACAATGTTCTTCTCTGCATCCTAACCAGCACGTGCTATAAATTATTTCATTAATCTTGGTCATTCTGACTGGGATAAGATTTTTGCAAAATATGCCCACTGGTTCAATACTCATTCAAATGTTAGGGAGTAACCAAACAATTTTTCTTGGATTTAAGGCCCACTCCATGACGTGAAACCCACACCTGATATTGTTAATGAGGGAAGAACCTGAGACTGAGCACAGTCCCTGGGGAAAACCTACATCTACTATTCTCGTAAATGAATGCAGCAATCGAATGGCTCCTAATGACATATTGCTGTACCCATAGATCAGTGCACTGCTCCATCCTATCCAAAGGAGCCTCTTCCAAAGGAAGTAGATGATAATGAACACAAAGACATACAAGTGGCCAATGTGTGCATAATTATTCTTTGGGGTGCTCAGCTCCAAGAGGAATGTATTCAATGCTTTAACAATCTTTCCTCCACTGCAGAAATCCTACCATGCAGTAAGCCCAGCATAATAGATTCCGGTGCTAAATCACAAACAGCACCTGCCTTCAGGGGTTTTTCCCATATAACAATAGATACTCTAGAAAGCAAATAATTACTTATCACCACATATGCTGACCAATATATTCCCACATAATTCATAGACTAATAAAATGTAATATCATTACTGTCTAGTCTTCATTGTAACTAATTTACATTGTATTTTCCTACATAATTTATTGTAAATGTAAAATAAAATGATATTTGCCATGAAAATAATATGGACTAGAGATGTATACTGTATCTTTACTTATGACCATTTGTGCTGCAACACTTGTAGCCTGGATATCATACAATGTTGTAGCTAGAAGAATACTGGTTAATCTATTCACAGTGGGAAATACTTTGTCTTTAAAATTCTTCTTTATGGTATGGGTGGTAATAAATGGATCACATTTCAGTGGATGTCACCATACCCATGAGCATCAAAAATCAGACTAGGTGGGTTAGTAAACAAAAGACATAAAGCTGGGACTGGAGCGGGGAAGTAGCAGTTGATCTAGGAGGAGTTAGAAGGAATTTGATGATTAATATTATTAAAACACATTGCATACATGGAATTCTCAGACAATTAACCAAATATTATATTAAATGATTCTTTATAGCAACATTAGGAACTATTTGCTTAAATACCCATCAAATTAAGCCCTTCTACTACATAAGGAAAAACTAAAAAAATACAGGAAGGGAGAGTGTCAGTTTTGTAAACAAAAAAAGTTATATACTACACCATGAGTAATATGAAAAACACAGCAATCAAATAACCCATGGGCTTTAATGGATGTCAGTTTAAAGAATGGAGATATTTCTCATTTTTCAGTGTTTCAAAAATTAATCCAGACAGAACTCACAGTTTCAAAATGTGATAAACTTCTTGAAACTACAATTCTCAAATAGAGAATCAAACATGTGAAGCTGCTGGAGTAGGAGGCTTGAGGCACAATGTAATGTAAGCTAAGAGATGGCTTCAGCTTTAATATTAACACAACAGAAGATAAACGAACATACACTACACTAGAAATTCTATTTATCTCTGTATCTTTCTCCTTTGATCTATGGCTATTAAGAAAAATGCTTCTCCACTTTGTCACTGGTAATTTAGCACTATATCACACTCAGAAGAAAGAAATGTCTAAGTAATTCAGTTCCTGGAAACTGACCTGGTATAGAACACAAACATTCTGACCTTGCAGATTGAATGACCCAAAGGAAGCATCATTTTAAGGACCATTGGCATGTGTTCTAGAATTGGGTTCATCACCTCACAGATGTGGCCCCTGTCAACAACGAAATCACTATGGAAACTGAGTTTAAAACATTTTAAAAAATCAAATTGAGTATTATGTTAGACTTTTCATCTCCGTGATAAATACTTGAAAAGTACTTACTCAAAGGAGGGAAGATTCATTTGACTTGGACTTCCAGAGGCTCAGTCCATGCTTGATCAGTTCTATTGCTTTGAGAAGAAGAAGGGCTGACATGTCATGGTAGTGGGAGAATTTGGGAGGTCTTACTGTCTTCACTTCCGCCAGCAAACAAAATATTTCTGTGCTAGTGGGCTTCCTCCTTCTTGCTTTTTATCCTACCCCGGTCCCTAATCTATTAAATAGGATCACTTACATTCAAGGAAAGTCTTACCCTGATGGGTAATGATCTTTGGGAATGAAATATTCCCAGGGATTTCTCCATCAAATGATGCCAATCATCAGATCATCAAGATTAGCCATTGCAGGTACTACTAGTACTGAGACCTCTGTCCCAGTACTGGAATTTCACCCAGTTTCAGGAAAATAAATGTGTTTTAAATATTAATAAATTTAAATAACAGTTCTAAAAGGATTGATTTATTTTTATTTTATATGTTGGGGTGTTTTTCAAGAATGTATGTACATGCATCACACAATTGGTGCCTAAGGAGACCTAAAGAAGTCACAGGATCCCATCGCAGGAATTAAAGATGTTTGTAAGCCACCATGTGGGTGCTAGGAATCAAACTCCAGTATTCCAGAAAAGTAGCAAGTACTTTTAACTGTGGAGCAATCTATCCAGTCACACCCCTCTCATGACAACTTTTAAATATTTTTAATAATTTCCATTGTTCCAATTTTTTCTCTAAACATGGAGCATTAATAGATCCATTAATAAAATAACCACCTTACACACTGAAAAGAGAATACTTGTAATTATAAATATGTAATGTACTACTAATGCAATACTAATTACAAATGTATGTAATTGATTCTTACAATTGCCAAACATTTTCCAGACATGACACATGCCTATTATTTCAGCATTTGATAAACTAACCCAGGCAGATCCAGCCTTCAGGCCTTCCGAAGCAACTTCAGCAAAACACAGGTGCATTTCAGCCAAAGTGACGTTGGGAAGGAGCAGGACTGGAGAATTAAGCTTTTCATATGGATCATCCATTGATATTTTAGCCCATGTGTTGACTAATTTAATATGAAAAACCCAGCACTTGCCTAAAGTATATAAAAATGTTCAATTCAATAAAATTTATAAAGTTGTATACGTGTATAATTCTATTTCACACCAAAAAAGGAAATATCCATTTGCTAATGATGATGAGAATACAATATTGACAGGTTTCAGCAGTACATTTCCTAGGCTGTACGAATCTGTGTACACATTATAGTTTCACAAAAACCCAGTGGATAGAAAAGTCATGACATTAAACAGCAGGAACCTGGTGAGTTTAAGTCTCATAATTTGCATAAAGAGAAAAGTGAGTCTAGTCATGATGGCATAGATCTATAATTCCAGCACTCCTGATATTGAGGCAGGTGAAACTCAAGTTCTAGGTCATTCTAAATTAGACAAAGAGATCCTGTCTCAAAAAGCAAACAGACAACTTCAATAACAATTCAATTAAAGACAGAAAATAACGAAGAATGAAGATTAACGAAAACAATGAATAGCAGACCATCTAACATGTAGAAGGAATGCTAGCACACTCTGGTGACTTTGTGTGAAAAAATGAAAAAATTTGAAAAATTTTACACAATCCTGACACCCTGAAGGAAGTTCTAAATTCACAATAGTGACATAAGGGGACACCAAATAAGAAAAGAAGATAAACACTGATCCAGACCTGTAAGCCCCTAGTAGCTTTAGTGTTGATCCTTTCTCTAGAATTCTCCCCTGGGTATAAATCACACAACTCCCTGGAGGTGATGCTGAGCCAGAATCAGTCAGAATCAAAGAGCTGAAAATGTGGTGGAAAATAACAATGATATAGGTGAGAGGGTACAAAATGGTATATCATGACCTCAAAAGCTAGACATCTAAGGAAAACAAATGGAACTTGGAAGAAAGGTTATTATAATCAAAGACAAAGAATAATGCAGGTAGATATCGGGAAATAAGAATATAATGGAAATTATGAAACTAAAGTCTGTAATTATTGAAATTAACTACAATATATAAAATAAAACCTCAATGCTCAGTTTGAAGTTGGGTTACTGTAATTGCATAGTCTGTTTATGTACTTTAAGTACAATTTGAGACTTGGAGAAATCAGTTTACAAAAGAGTTTAATTGGGAAACATGAGTGTTGATAGTGGCTTTTTATTTTATTTTATTACACTCTCTAATTTATTTTTACAGTATATAATATCTCTACCACTCTTCCAACCTTTCTTCCTTCCAACCCCCCAACACTAGGTAGCATATAAAGAAGGTTAAAGGGGAAAGGGACATTAGTCTCTTGAGCTACTTCCTGCTGTTTAGGGTCACTGGGTTCTTTGGGGCAATATCAATCTCAGTAGTCACAATATCCAGAAGACCAGCAAACCAGCAACAATAAACACAGCAACAGGACAAACCAACAACAGTTCAGGGGCACAGCAGCAGAAAGAGCAATAACCTCTTTCTTCTTTGGAGCACCTCTCTACTTCCCAGGGCTCTGGCTTTTTATACCCCTCTCTTGAGTCCTCAGAATTTACTTTCTACAGCTGGCTAAGCCAAGTCTCTCCTAGTGCTCAAGGCACATATAGTTTACAACTGTGAACTAACTGAAGCAGCCCCAAACCTGGGATTAAAACAAAAACATTCTCATAACTGGGTGTTTTTAAGAAACAAAACTCTTACCACACTTGAGAACTTTTAGTTTGATCTCAAGAACCTGGATTTTAAAAATGATGTGATATTGCAAGGTGGGAAGGTGGGATAGACAGGTCTTTGGGAATCGTTTGCCAGTCAGCTTTGCGTATTTAGTGAACAGACCAATTATTTACCCTGTGCCAATTAACATGGTGAGTACCCTCCTGAGGAATGACACCTGAAGCTTTCTTCTGGCCCCCATAGGCAGGTGTACATATGTGCAAAAACATGACTCCATTTACTGAAGAGAACAAGTGGACTTGACTGACATACAGAAAGTAATGAATAATGTAATTACTAATTTGGACACAGAAGAAAAGAAAGAATATTCTCACAAAAGAAAATGAGAAGGATGAATGAAGATATATATCTGGTGACCCATGTTTAGAATTTTAAATAATGTCTTTATGATGATAATTATGATTCCTAAAAGATACTAGATCAAATTTTCCTCTTTATTAATTAAAATTAGTGAATGAACTGGTTTCCAAATGTTTCTGTTTCAAATGATTTTGCATTTCATTAAAGTATGCTATTGAAATAGTCAAATTTACCATTACTAAAAGAGTTCTCAGACTCCAGGTAACTAACTAAGCATTTTTCTTATGTGTGCACAAATATCTTAGTCCTATCTGCTTGTGATAGGTATCAATTTTTATCTCCTTTTGCTATTTAAGAATAGCTAATAACTACCAAAAGCTTTGAAAATCCATGTGTGTGATCTAGATTCCAGTTTATGTGTGTTATCTGGCTCCAGGCTGTGACATTAACACCTGTCCTCTACTATGCATTTTTAGATTGAAATTTAAATATTACATAATAATGTGAGATAGACATTAAGTAGTGTAGGCGGTTAGATAAATTAGATTTAGAAAATATATAGGGGTTTCTGATACTGTCTCTTAATTCGGGGCATAAAGAGCATTATCAGCATGTGGACTAAAAACAGGAAACAAACAGGAGACTTAATAGACTGGAAAACAAGGTTGAAGTCAGGAAAAACAGAAAAGACTCAATAGACTGAAAAACAAAGGTGAAATCAGGAAAACAGGAAAGACTTAATGGACTTGAAGAAACAAAGTATCTGGCCTGACATTGTTTTCAGCTGCTAAGTGGGCGGAGCCCAAATTAAGCTGAAACAGAGTTCCTCCTATTTAAGGACAGTGCATGGAGCCCAGAAAAAGAATAGGCCCCTGATGCTAGAGAGCTCCAAGAGTCCTGCTGAAAAAAGGGCTGGCCATTGATGGCCAGCTCTCTCCCTGAAGCAGAAAGAAGCCTGTGAACAAAAAAAGCCTGAGCAAGACACCAAAAGGCCAAGGACTAGACCCTGTGGCTCAGCTTTTGCCTGGAGGGGTTTGATCTGTCCGATCAGTGGCCTAGGGGAAACTGTGCCTGGCTTTAAGGACTGAGGCAGAGCAGCTGAGTTCCTGATTCAAAAGAAGTAAGTTGGCCTGCAGACGGCTGGGGTCTCCCACAGAGAAAAAAAAACATGAAGCCTTATTTAAGGTGAGACTGCAATAATCAACTTACCCTGACGAACCTGCATCTGAGAGATCCAGAAAAAGGACTGCTAAGTGCATTAAAGAATCTACAACAAAGACTGTGTTCCTGATGACTGAGGACCTGCCCCAGAGACTGTATCATTCTAAAAGGTTATGAAAGTACTTGTTATAATTATCAATAGGTTTAGTGGATAGGTTAAAGGGGTTGTAGGAATTTATAGGATTAATAGATAAGAAATTGTTGGTGTTTGTTATAAGTGAATTTAGTAATAAATAAATAAGTGTTAAATAACAATTTAAAAGTTCGGTAACAAAGTAGCAAAAAATAGTTATTAGTTTTCTTAATTTCCTATTTAAGAAAAACAGATAAAATTAGTTTCATGTGGGATACAGATGTCCTTTGAAATTAGGGTGAAATTAATTGCTCTATTTTTACTATCAAAATCTGAATCTTGGTGAGGCTTAAATACATTATGCTAAGAGTCCAATGACATCCCAACCAGCCTGATAACACTGATAATTGGAACAGAAACATTCTTTTATTATAAGAAATGTAAGAAACTCTTTATGTATATCTTTCCTTCTAAAACCATTTATCTGCTTTGTAGATAAATATCAGCACCTGAGCTGTATATGAGTTAAGACACAGTTCCTGCATTTGTCAATTTTGTATTACTTATTATGATAACAGAATTAATGATGGTCATAGTTTTGAAGCTTCTGTTATAATTGTTAGTGTATAACTATCTTAGTCATATCTGTTTGTGATGGGTATCAATTTTTATCTCCTTTTGCTATTTAAAATAAATAATAACTATCAAAAGCTTTGACAATCCATGTGTGTCACCTAGATTAAAGTTCATGTGTATTATCTGGCTGTAGGCTGTGACATTAACACGTGTGTGTGTGCAAATGTATGCGTGTGTGTACACATAGATATGCCACCTCATACATGTGGGGTTCAGTGCTTAGAAAAGTTTGTTGTCCCTCCCCACACACCTACCTTGTGTATCCTGAGGAATAAACTTTGTTTTCAGGACACTTCTCCTTGCTGAGATATCTTCCAAGCCCAGTGAAAGATTAAAAACCATAGAGTATATTAAACCTGTAGATCTACAGGACATCTCCAACTTCTTGAATTATATCTTATATTGTTATTGACCAAATTCATTCTAGAGAACCACAAAAAAAGAGTTACAGAGAGAAAACTCTCACAACACAAAAATAAACTTCATTTTTATCATTTTGTGTTAGAACATATTCTTAGCTATCTTGGGCTACAAATCGGACATATCCTAAACAACACAAATAAATGAACTGTTGAGTCAAAATTGCAAATGAACAGCTCTTCTTCTTTTTCTTAATTTAGCACTTCAAGTTATGTCTTATCATAATCCCCTCTCCACCCTTCCAAGTCCCACCCTCCCACCTATCCTACTCCTCCAGAGTAGGGTGCCACTACATATCAGCCTACCTCAGTTCAGCAGTCATATGAGAGCTAAGAGCTTCCTCTTCCTACATGGTAACTCCCATAGGGCAAAGTGTCCCACTCACAGATAACAAAGTCTATGTTCTTGTTCCATTTGGTCTGTTGGTTGTAGGATAGTTATCCTGTACGACAGGGCTAAAATCCAGTTATAAGTGAATATATGCCATGTTCATCCTTCTGGATCTGGGTTAGATCAATCCAGATAAGCTTTTCTAGTCCCATCCATTTGGCTGAAAATTGCATGATTTCCTTGATTGTAATAGCTGAGTAGTATTCCTTTGTGTAAATACCACAGCATTTTTTTATCCATTCATCGGTTGACGGACATCTGGGTTGTTTCCAATTTCTAGCTATTACAAATAAAGCTGCTACGAACATAGTTGAGGAGATGTCCTTGTGTTATGGTGAGGAATCGTTTGGATGTACACCCAGAAGTGGTATGGCTGGGTCTTGAGGTAGAGCTATCCTAAGTTTTCTAAGATATCTCCAGACTGATTTCCATAGTGAATGTACAAGTTTGCACTCCACATACTCGCCAGCATGTGCTGTCACTTGAGTTTTTGATCTTAGCCATTCTGACAGGTGTGAGATGGAATGTCAGAGCCATAGTGCTTTGCATTTCTGTGATGACTAAGGATTTTGAGCATTTCTTCAAGTGTCTCTCTGCCATTAGAGGTTCCTCTTTTGTGAGTTCTTGGTTTAGCTCTGTACCCCATTTTTCGACTGGATTATTTGGTTTCTTGATGTTTAATTTCTTGAGTTCTTTGTAAATTTTGGATATGAGCCTTCTGTCAGATATGGGATTAGTGAAGTTCTTCTCCCAGTCTGCAGGCTACTGTTTTGTTCTAATGATAGTGTCCTGTGCCTTACAGGACATGTACAGACTTTTCAGGGTTTTTTTTTTATATAATTTATTTTGTATTTCTTCAAGTTACATCTCAATCACAATTCCCTCCCTACTCCCCCCTCCAGTCCCACCCTTCCACCCTCTTCCCCCTCAAACCCCCCCCATCCTCTACCCTTTTTTTTTTTAGTTTAAGGTATACCTTTTCCCCCCAAAAGCTCCCCCTTTCAGTCCAACAAATGTTCTTTCTCTTATAACAATAAATACAATACAAAACAACAGAAATAAATAGGCCACAATTATGAGAGTTATATGGCTTAGCATACATTCCCAATGTCCAGTCCATATGTATTTGGCACCTGACTAACATTCTACTATCTAACCATCTCCATGAGTTTAAAGTTCTATATCTAACTCAGCTTTCATCCTAACTTGCATCACAATTTTAAAAACATCTTCTTAGATCCAGAACACCCTCTTGCTTCCTAAACAACTCAAAATTTAACTATGAGACTCTAGCTATCTATTCTTCAACTACCTCAGAGACCTGAGAGGGATAAATATATCTGGTTATACAGCAAGTGCAGGGCCCACAGCTTTAAAAAAAACAAAAACAAAAACAAAAACGTGGGTTAGCTTTGCCAAGAGAAGATACTTTGTTAGCATCACAGAGGAAGCACTACTGATATCCAGTGCTGCTGTTAAACTCCTGTGATGATGAACCCAGCTTCCTCAATGCTTTGATTCGAGTGTTTTACATAAGCTCAGACATACTTCTGATGCACATCCAAGGAGTTCTTTAAAATTGCTCTCCTCAATAGTCTCCAAAATATAGTTGATATAGTTATAGTTTGGAAATTTAGAAGGCCCGAGATCCTATTCTGGCTTTCCTATGCATTATCCATATATCTGCTATATTTTCCTCAAGTCTAAAACTAAAACAGAATAACAATTCTCATCTCCTAAGGTGGTTGTGATGACCAGACATAAAGAACTTAGAATATTGTTTTGCACATGAAAACACTCTATGTGTGTGAGTATTGTTACTGTTGACATCAGTATAATTGGTCATAAGGAGGTTCTCCCTTACTACGCATCCAGGATGGATTCACCATGATGCTGTGAGTAGGATTTCATCTGCAATGTGTGTATGTCCCAGGCAAGCACAGATCACCAGTGTTTTCTACCACTGCTTATGGTAGCATCACATTCCCCACAAGGACTTTAAATCAATTTAAACTGTGTTCCCTCCAGGCTTCAGTGTTTCATATTCCCAAGAGAACTAATCATGTGTTTTCTTCGGGCTGTCCTACTGGGAAATACTACTGTTAGATGTTATCATTTTGATAGTTATTGCTTTAAAGATACAATATTGAGATATACGATGCTTATATCCATGCCTCATATTTATAGCTGCATAAATTTAAACCCAAAAATAATGTTTAAATAGTTATTCCTACAGTACTTTATGTTTGTTTCCACTGCGAACTGGGAATCCTTTGTCTGGAAATATTTTGTACTTTCTCATTTCTAAAGTGAGACAATTGTTGCAATCATTTTTTGTGGAATCTGAGTCTCTAATATCTGATACAGTTTTAAATGCTATCAGTGAAGATTCATTATTCTTCTCTAAGGTATAATATATTAATAAAATGCATGTACTTTTAATCTATATATTATTTCTAAGATGAAATCAAGCCCCATTGTTTAAAGTTAGGGCACTTTCTAATTTCACATTTCAAAATGCATTATTCATTCTGCATTTGCTTTTGTTGCATAAATAAACTAATAAATATCATTTCTACAAGTATTTTGAAAAATTACACTATTGAGTGAACATTTTCCTAGACTTACCTCATAAAATAAAAATAAAAAAGAAGGTGTGATACATACAAAACAAATGCCAAAATTAGAATCTCCATGGGACAAAAATGAAGAGAAGAATTGTTATTAAGTGATCCTGAACAAAAGAGCCTTAAATATTTACAGAAACACAGTGTGCAGAGTATCCTGATAAAATACAGTTTCATTTACTTGGAACTTATTTACAGTTCAATAAGTCTAAGTTGGCTCTTGGGGTATTTTTCTCAAGTATAATACACAGACAAGTCACAGATGATTTTTCACCAGGAGTAGTTTGGTTTGTGACAATGGTTTTCAATACTCTACAATTATAAGGTTCCTGATAGACAATTTATCTGGACCATATGGACTCTCTATAACTATCTATAAAACCTTAAAATAGAAATAAAATGAGAATACTAAGTCACCTATCAAACTATTTAACATTTTCATCTATAATTTATATCTCTACCTTTTATTCCCTATTCTATATCATCATTTATGTATTATGTACCATCCTTCTTACTTAGCCATCTAAGATGTCTACATAATCTACCTACCTCCTTATCATCTACTAACAATATAATGTACATTACTCACTTGTGTAGTTCATTATATGTAAACTATGCTTTTTTCCTCTGTGGAAAAATGTCTCTCACAATGGCAAACCACCGTGTACTGTGGTGCCATACGTGTTTAGTATTTGGTTGCTCAATTCATGACATTGACTAGTTTAGGTGGATGTTTGATTTGTCATACTCAAATCCCATACACCTACACATCAAAATCAACTTTTAGAATAATCATACTAATACTCTATAAATGATTCCAAGAACAATACTAATAAACAGCATCCCCTTTGCTGCCTTTCATCACAGAAAAGGTGGTCCCATTGCCAAATGGTCTATGACTAGCAGACCAAGAGCCAAATTTAGGAATTTGACCCTCGAATATTCCCTTTTAACCTCCAAGAAATGTGTTTTGTCTAGGAATCGTGTAAGCTATCAGAAATGGCACTTTTTCTGATCCTCTCTATTTAAACAAAGCTTTTTGGAGTATTTAGTCTATAAAAAAGTTGGAAATATTCTTTCACTCTCTCTTTCTGACTATTCAGAATGGCTGGGAAAGAAATTAATAAAAGTTCTCAATTAATCAATAGTGATGCCTACTCCACATGAAGCACATTTTCTATCTACTATATAATCTCACAGAAATGATGAATGAAGAGTTCTGATAAGCTAACATGTGTAGCATGGTTATTGTAAATTGAGGCTTTCTAGCTAAAAGACAGCTAAACAGTCTGAAAGTAAATCACAAATCTGTAGATAACATTAAAGAAATTTCTTCCATGATTGGTTCTTTTTTTAAACATATATTTTTATTTTATGTGTGTATTTTGCTTACACTTATGTACGCACATCATGAGTGTGTCTAATATACAAGGTGGTCAGGAAAGGGCACTGGGTCCCCTAGAACTGGAGTTATAGGTGGTTGGAGCTGCCATGTGATTGTTGCAATGAGGTCCCAGGTCCTCTGCAAAAGAAACAAGTGTTCTTAGCTACTGAGCTATGCTTCCAGCCCTTCCAGTGATTATTTCTAAGTTCAAAGCAGATAATGTATCCCAGTAAACCTCATGAGTGAATGATTTGGAGGCAACCTAGGTTGCTGACTGAGAAAATCATCCCAATGGCAAGAATGCTCATCCACAAGTTAAGGTGGGTTTGTCAATGTTCTTGTATATAATAAGGCACATACAGCAGGCTGGTTTTTATTTTGATCGAAGTGTCATTAAAAATAGCAGTTTTAAAGCCGGGCGTGGTGGCACATGCCTTTAATCCCAGCACTTGGGAGGCAGAGGCAGGCGGATCTCTGTGAGTTCAAGGCCAGCCTGGTCTACAGAGTGAGTCCAGGACAGCCAGGTATACACAGAGAAACCCTGTCTTGAAAAACAAACAAAACAAAAACAAAAAGAGTAGGTAAAAATAGCAGTTTTAGCCGGGCGGTGGTGGCGCACGCCTTTAATCCCAGCACTTGGGAGGCAGAGGCAGGCAGATCTCTGTGAGTTCGAGGCCAGCCTGGTCTACAGAATGAGTCCAGGACAGCGCTGTTACACAGAGAAACCCTGTCTCAAAAAACCAAAAAATAAAAAATAAAAAAATAGCAGTTTTAGAAATTTAAACACATAGTTACTCATACCTTCAATATTGAATTTAAATAGATGGTGTGGTACTAGATATGTATGTATTTTATTCTTTGTCAAATTTACAAACAGTCTTGCCAAACTGTAGACCAAATTTATAAGCAAAAATAGGGAATTTAAAAGTAATTTGCATAATCTTTAAGTAGAAACTAAACAGTATTTGAAATCTCCAGAGAACTTTTTTCTTTTGGTTTTTTAGGACAGGGTTTCTCTCTGTAGTCTGGGCTAATCTAGAATTCACTCTAGGACAGGTGGGCCTTGAACCCAAAAATCCACCTGCCTCTGCCTTCCAAGTACTGGGATTAAAGGAATATGCATCATTACCTGGCTTCAGAAAAATATTTTTAAACATTGAAAAATTGTTTTAGTTTTGAAATTTCTTATTTAATAATGAATTCTATAGGAACCATATGTCTCTATTACTAAGACAAGCTCTATCAATTTCCAGATGTTGTAATACATACACAAAGATGGCACTCTATCCTTGAATAGATCACAACTGGGTTCCATAACCACTCAGAACATTTCTAAGTGGTTCACAGCCTACACAGTTGCATTACTTTATGGTAAACCAAGATAGTCACATACCAGAGTTGTTGTTGTAGTAAAGAACTTTAAAAATTAAAAAAAATAAATTTTATATATATATATCATATAAGCCTACATAAATATGTATATGAACATAAAAAGTCATTGTAATATTTCTCCTGGATTTAAGTTCACTGAAACCTACCTTCAAAGCTGAATTTTTAGTAGATCCTCAAAATAGTAAATAAGACAGCTGCAATAGTATAGGTTGTATCACATTTTCACAACATATTACAAATTCATTTAGTCTTCTATTGTTCCTTTGTATTTAGCAACCTTTGTAACTTGATAACTCCTTCCCCCTAATCATATTCTTTGTGTTTATGTGTAAATCAATGTAGATATCTCAGTAGCAAACCTCAGCATTAGTGCACCTAAAACATTCTCATCCCATTTTCCTGGCTAGTTTTCTACTTATCCTTGATTGTACAGTTGAGTTCCTAAAGCCAAAATTCTATTTTGCACTCCAGAATAAAAAGTCTGTGTTCTTTCTGACTCAAGGCCAATTATTTATAATATACTCATTTTCTGTTTGTGTCATCATATCTGCCAGGATGCATTTGTGTGTGTGTGTGTCTGTGTTATTGGCATTTATATGTTTTGTGTTTTGTCAATGTCTAGAAAATTGTTCAAATCATTAAACTTTGGAGAACAATGAAAATCAATGTGAATTCTAATACAAATCATACTGTTTTACATGCAGAACAATAGTACAAGATATCACTCTACCATATGGTTTAACCTGTTGAGTTGCATGTCATGAAGCAGAGAAGCATGTCAGCACACAAGGGTCATTCAGTCTAAGTTACAGTTTGTGGTGGTAATACATTCTGCCCATCTGTGTCTTACACTTTTCAAAGTTCTATTTCACAGTCCATCTTTTCACAATCAGATTATGATTACCATCTATAAGTTAAATAAGTAAATGTTCTCTTCATCCACTAATGATGGGTTTTCTTTTTGAACATCAAAGTGATCTTATTAAATAGTTTCGACCACCATTTCTTTGACAGCTCATCAAACACAAGGCAGGTATCAGATAAATTTCTCATTTCTCTGTCAAACAAAATATTTTCTTCTGCTCAAACATTTTTAATATGGCATAATTTTCAGACTTAGGAGACTGAAAAGAAGTTACTGGTTTTAAAGCTTTAATGATTTTTTATTATAGCTTTTAAATAGACAGCTTTCCAAAGATGAATGCTAAGTTAAACATGATAAGAAAATACTGATAAAATGTTCAATAAAATTATCATATTTAAGTGTTAGACTACATTTACCTTTCAGTAAATATTAACCTTCAGGAAAATAAAATTTGCTTTGGATTTAGAAAAGAAATACACAGATATTTGTTACCCACTTTGGATTTATAGCTAAATCTCCATCTCTATGTATAAGGAAATACTCCTTCCAAAACTCTGCTTCCATATTTTGTGCTTATATTAATAATTATATGTCTCCCTTCTTTGAAAGGAACAGTCATCAACAATTCAGGGTAGAAACCAAATAAAAAATACCAATCAATGCTAACAGGGAATGTAACAGAATCCAAGTGATATCCAAAGTATCTACCTGTTTGATGGGAGGAAATGGAACATCAAGAGGGTAAAGTGTAACAGTGGGAGGGGGAGGGGGTGGAACACACAACACATATGTATGAACATACTATACTGAAGGGCATTATTCTGATTGTTTTCCCCCCAAAAAATGTGGGTACTGCAAATCAAACTTCATCAAACATTTTCACAACCAAGCTTTCCCACTAGCTCCTATGTGACTGCTATGTCACATGTGCATCAATAGGTGACAGAGAGGAGAGACCCTATATCTACATTCAATGTTCTGACCTATGAACATCTGAATGAATAGTAGCTGAACATTCTTGGGGTAGAGGAGAAGCAAGCTGGATACCAACATCACTTTGGCTCCATGGGGTAACCAGTACCAGGCAAGCACTGGATGGGCTCCAGGACAGGAAAGAAACCAGAAACTAGAAGAACTCTGCCTGGTTCTGTATGTGGGATTCTGGGTGAGTCAGCCCTGAGGGAGTGAGTGTGGGAGAGCCAGCCCTGCCTTTGGTCTGCTATGTGGTGGTATTGGCTAGGGAGAGATGCCCTCCCCTCCCTTTACCCTCACCACCATTGGCTGACAGGAGATCTGGCCCAGATGGACTCGCAAGAGCAGGAGAGCTGTCCCTCCCCCTCACATGCTGTAGCACTTGGGAGAGCAGGACCAGTACCTTGCCTGGATAGCACACTAGAGCTGGTCCTGAATATGGGGGTTGTGGGTGAGCTAGCCCTGAGGGAGTGAATGTGGGAGAGTCAGCCCTGCCTTTGGTCTGCTATGTGGTGGTGTTGGCTAGGGAGAGATACTCTCCCCTCCATTTGCCCTCACCACCATGGCCCAGGAGATCTGGCCCAGATGGGGTCACAAGAGCAGGAGAGCTGTCCCTGTCCCTCACATGCTGCAGCACTTGTGAGAGCAGGCCCTGCACCTTTCCATAGTGGAATGGGCCATGCAAGTAGGGGTTGCACGTCCAGAACCAGGGCTTTGAGTTGGCCCACCCCAACATCTACCCCTTGGATGCCCTGCTGGAGTGCAAGAAGAGGTCAATTCTACAACCCAGGACTGCAGGATCTCCATGACACAGGACAGTTACGGCATATCTAAAAGGAGTTTCAATGATGTTCCAGTATTGATAGACTAGCAGAAGCCAGGGGCTTCGTACTAGACCAACAGGTCATTATAATGAACATTTCCAAACAGAATGTGTGAACAAAGGGGAATATTGTGGGACATACTGCAGCTTTCACGATGAGCTGTTTTTTTTTTTTTGTTTTTTTTTTTGTGCTGGGACAGATTGCAAAGGTGGAGGATAGGTCTGGGGGGAAGTGGGAGATAGGAAGGAACAGGGTGCAAAATGTGAAATTCACAAAATAATTTTTTTCAATATAAAAAAGTCAACTGAAATTAAAATTTAACTCTCTATAAACAATTATATTTCTGAACATAGCAAATTGCCAGTTGACTACCTGTAATTCCACAATTTTTAACCACAGTCCCTAAGCTAGAATCAGAAAACATTGATTTCCCAAATACCTAAGGGAATTTAGATGACCAGTCAGAAATCTCCAAATAAATTGTTCTTAGATGACCTTTCAGTCCCAAATCATGCTGGCTAATTTTATGTCAATTTGACATAAGCCAGAGTTATCTGAAAGGAGGAAATTAAGAAAATTTCTACATAAGATCTTGCTGTAGGGCATTTGTTAAATTAGCAATTGATGAAAGAGTAGTTAATCCATTGTGGGTGCTCCCCACAGGCTGAGAAACCAGTAAGCAGCTCCTGCCTCCAGGTACCACCCCTTCTTCAATTCCAGTCCTAAGTTCCTTCGGTGACATATTAAGATACAGAAGTATAAGCCAAGCAAATCCTTTCCTCCTCAACTCGCTTTTCATCGTTGTGTTTTTTTTTGTTTGTTTGTTTTTTGTTTTTTTTTTTTTATCTCAGCAACAGTCACTCCAACTAAGAAAAATTTATACCAGATCCCAAAATATTGCTGTGACAGATCTGGCTGTGTTTTATGAAGGATTGTGGGATGACTTTGGAACATTGGACTGAAAATGCCAGTGAGTATTGAGAGCTCTGTGGGATGGTCTGTAGGAGATTGGGAGGTAGGAATGTTGAGAGCAGTGCAAACAATTGAGAGCTGGCTTGTGATATTTTAAAGGAAAGAAAAGCCTTTAGTGGGCCATTGTGAGAAGAAACTATGTTGTCTGGTCAGCTTGGGCTGAAATGCCAACTGAGATTCACGTGAATCTATGGCATAGATGCAGATCAACTGGAGCTGAGAAACTAGAGAAGGGACTATCCTCACTGAGGTGAATTCTTCTGGGAAATGTTTCCTGAAAGTCAGAACACAGATGTTATGTTCCAGAGGTGTCCCAGGTTGTACCTCGTGCTGGCAGCAGAACTCTGTAGTGTAAGTATCACCTAAGTGGTACTTGTTTTAAAGGTATGAAGGGTCAGGGAGTATAACTGAGGGTTCTTACCATGAAAATAGCCCCGGAGGAGTTCTTGGTGAAGGTACAGCTCAGGTGCGGCAGAGACCCTAACATTTGGGAGATGCCAGTACTCTAGGATACCACCAAGAACAGCAACAGCAATGGACTGGAACCAGTAGAGCTTAGAAGACAACCTGTGTGTGAGTACAGAAGGCAGAGCCAGAGAAGTTACCCATTCCCTTTGGAGGAGCCCAGAAGATAGTGAGTGGGTGCCAGACATTAGACATGGAATAATTTACACAGTTAGAAACACAAATGAATTCAACCATTGTTCCATATCTGGATGGATACCAATAAATGACAATAAATATGTGGACAAGAGAGTTTGTAAAAAGTCCCTGCTACTATGTCTGATAACCTAAATTCAATCCACAGACTCTGTATGATGTAAGAACAGAACTGCCTCACACAACATGTCCTCTGTCTGAAACCTGTGTGAATTGACAAACACAGAAAGAATATGTTAGAGGGTAGAAATCATGATGTTAAAATCTAAGATATTAAAGCAAAAGGTCTTTGTAACCGAACTTTTAAATTAGTATTTAACATTTATTTATTTATTTATTACTAAATTCACTTATAACAAACACCAACAATTTCTTAACTATTAACCTATAAATTCCTACAACCCCTTTAATCTATCCACTAAACCTATTGATAATTATAACAACTACTTTCATAACCTTTTAGAATGATACAGTCTCTGGGGCAGGTCCTCAGTCATCAGGAACACAGTCTTTGTTGTAGATTCTTTAACGCACTTAGCAGTCCTTTTTCTGGATCTCTCAGATGCAGGTTCGTCAGGGTAAGTTGGTTATTGCAGTCTCACCTTAAATAAGGCTTCATGCTTTCTTCTCTGTGGGAGACCCCAGCCGTCTGCAGGCCTACTTACTTCTTTTGAATCAGGAACTCAGCTGCTCTGCCTCAGTCCTTAAAGCCAGGCACAGTTTCTTTTAGGCCACTGTTCGGACAGATCAAACCCTTCTAGGCAAAAGCTGAGCCACAGGGTCCAGTCCGTGGCCTTTTGGTGTCTTGCTCAGGCTTTCTTTGCTCACCAGCTTCTTTCTGCTTCAGGGAGAGAGCTGGCCATCAATGGCCAGCCCTTTTTTCAGCAGGACTCTTGGAGCTCTCTAGCATCAGGGGCCTCTTCTTCTTCTGGGCTCCATGCACTGTCCTTAAATAGGAGGAACTCTGTTTCAGCTTAATTTGGGCTCTGCCCACTTAGCAGCTGAAAACAATGTCAGGCCAGATACTTTGTTTCTTCAAGTCCATTAAGTCTTTCCTGTTTTCCTGACTTCAACTTTGTTTTTCAGTCTATTGAGTCTTTCCTGTTTTTCAGTCTATTAAGTCTTTCCTGTTTTTGCTGCCTTCATGCTGATAATGCTCTTCAGGCCCCGAACTAAGAGACAGTATCAGAAACTCCTATATATTTTCTAAATCTAATTTATCTAACCCCTACAGGTCTTAACTGATAATACCATAATGCTGTGAAACACCTATGACAGGAGAGAAGGTCTGTGAGGGTAAAAGACATGTTACCCTGATCTCAGTGCAATTATCAACTTGTTGCTGGTCCCAGCCTGCCAAACAATACTTTCATATGAGTTGTTGAGTCGGTAGACAATCCACATAGCCCATGGAAAACTCTACCAATCTAGCTACACTAATGACTCTGATTGGCTTCTTCATCTTGCTTATCGATTGTAGGAAACTCAAAATAGAGTCTTACTTTTCAGCTCAGCTGGAGGGTAGGAAAATCCAAAAACATTAACCTTCTCCATAAAGCCAATATGTTCATTTCACCCAGTCTCTCCAATGTCATTCTTTAAATTTGATATTTAATTGGTTTAGGGGAAATTGCCTTAGCCATGTCAGTTTTATATTTCAGTTATTTTTAATATAAATCTAAAACCATAGAAACCTACTTCTGGGTGGGATGTAGTAGTTTATGACAGGTCAGTAGTGGCAACTATGAATGAATAAAATATGAATGCATGAATAATGAATGAATGAATATAAAAAGATATATTTTGAAAAAAAAATCAGTAAACCTAAAAGGAAGTAGCACTGAAACTAACATTCAGAAACATAAGTACTTTCTTCCTCTTTATTTTTCCCTTCTGACTCAAATCAGATGAGGACATGCCTTATCCTGGGTCATGTGCACATTCTATAATAGACAAAATAGGAGAAGGAAAATGATATTGCAGCTGAGATGCTTCCCCAAGGGAATGTAGCTAGGCGGATATGTCAACTTAATACATGAGGAATTGTAACAAAACAGAGCCACTTGAAAAACTCAGTTAGCTCCAACCATAAGTCATATAATGAGTATTTACCAATGTGATAGACATTATACCTCAAATCTATTTTCTTTTTATTTTAATGAATGCAGTATCTTGGGAAAGTCAGTTTTAATGAGCCTCTACCCCTAACCAGCTCTCAAATTATGGTTAATTAAGACTGTGAATTATCTATGGAAACTATCCAACAGTATCTCTTCTCTGTCATTTTGATTATTTTGAAGATTAAGATAAGATAACTTGTGTTAAAATGTAGTATGCCATACACATGTAAGATATATTTGTATATTAAAGGAAAAATCAAGTGGAGTAATATACATGTATATAATATATAGAAGTCTAATAAGATCCTCTTTTAATAAAATAATAAAGATAACTAAATTTTTCCTTTATGCAGTATTTTCCATGACATCATTCTAAATACCTTACGGTATTTAGAAAAATCTGTGGAGTGATTTTATCAGTATAATTATAGCTCACACAAGGTTTAACAGTGGAACAAAGACATTGAGAAGATTTAATGAACAGGTATCCTGACATCAGAGACATACTGTTTCATTCTTAAGAATAAAGATACAGAAAATAGTTTATTAATTGTGGAAATGTACTATTTTCATTATAAGAAAAAATAGTCTCTATAGTATATACCTTTGTAGGACAGATTTTAAGACAAGGATTTACC
The DNA here is from genome assembly GCA_907164525.1 of Lophiomys imhausi. Classification (NCBI taxonomy): domain Eukaryota; kingdom Metazoa; phylum Chordata; class Mammalia; order Rodentia; family Muridae; genus Lophiomys; species Lophiomys imhausi. The sequence continues at coordinate 4,411,543 of CAJQZJ010032342.1, forward strand.
TAGCCTTATCAAAAACTCTCTGTGTACTCCAGGCTGGCCTCAAACCCAGAGAGAATCATGTTTATAAAGTAATATGAACACTTTGAGAAGAAATTTCAGCATTTAAAAATTGATATCAGAACTAGGTTTCACTAAAATGTAGGACATTAAATATATATATATATGTATATATAGAGAGAGAAATTTACAGATAATTCTAAGAAATAAGTTTTTGTACAAACAAATAAGTTAAATAAGTCTACCAAATCTTTTTGCTTTTTGCCACTGTTCTGAATAAGTTTAAGTATAGGCTTTATATAACTTTATAGGTATTGATTTTCAAATTTCTAGTTTTAGAAAGTATGTAAGTTTCTCATGAAATCACCCTCAAACATAGCATTTGTGAATAACTAATAACAACCACTAGACATTTTGTTTGCAATGTATCATAAACTAGCACCTCAGGGGTTTTTGTTTGTTTATTACTTCAAGTTACATCTCTATCACAGTCCCTTCTCTCCACCCAGCTGGTCCCACCCTCTCCCCACTCTACCACCTATCCTACTCCTTTAGAGTGGGTTGACCCTATGTATCAGCCCCCCTCAGTTCAAGAGTCATATGAGTGTTAAGAGCTTCCTCTTACACTGGGGGCCTATATGGCAACTCTATTAGGGCAAAGTGATCCACTAACATGTAAAAAGGTTTATGTTCCTGTTTCTTTTGCACCTCAGGTTTTTTAAAGTGGGTATATTGATAACCATCCTGTAAGTGATCTGGTCTCTGTAGAGTTCCCTGCTTGCTCAGGAGGAATTAGCTGAGATTTAGGCCTTCATAAAGCTGTATCTTGGCTATTCTGAGTTTACTCTTTCCTATTGAGGTATGAATGATTGATCACAGTAATAAAATTCCTTTCCTTGCTGAGAGATTTCCCAGGAGAGTCAAAACCTTCTGTTGGTGAAAGGCCAATCTGACACTTAACCAGATCAGACTGACCATTCAGCAAGTTCCATCTTCTGTTTTAAACTTTTGAATAGTGGTAGAATATCAAATTATATTTATTGAGATTGATCTGTACATATTATTGGCATAGACAAGCTGATATTTCTGACATTTCTAAAAATGAAATTCAAACTGAAGTCAGAGGTATAATGTTCTACTTGAGTAACTGTCTAATTGTTTCAAACTGCAGTGGTCACCATCTGCTGAAAAACAGAAGCTTCTTTGATATGGGCTGGCATCTATCCGAGTGTAATAATATTCGTAGAAATTTTATTTGTTTAAGAAAATGGCAGGAGGTTCTCCTCTAGCATCTATGACCTCTCAAACCATGGGAATTTCCTCCTATTGAGAGGACCTTAAGTCTAATTAGACAACTGTTGATTGCCTCTAGATAAAAGTACAGTTACTATACTGTGAGGGCCATCTTTCTGGCCTAATCATTGTCATGTCACAGGCTTTAAATCTGGCTAGGACTTTTGATTCTCACTTGGAAGCTTGCATTTCAGAGCTAGTTCTGAAAGAGGAAGCTTCCAGACCAGTTTGAGTTTGATTCTTCTAAATTCTGTGTCTTAAGGATGTAGGATTTTCAGCAATAGGTACTTACCTTCAAGTTCTGGGAGGCAACCAAAGGCAATGGTATCTTATATTGATTTGGAATCCCTTTTAATTCTTCAACAGCACCTTGAAGGGAAGCTTTCTATGCCTGGAATTCAAGTTTCTGTTAGGTAGACTGAGGCTCTTGAGGGAAGCATTGTCTTCACAAGTGGCATAACTTCATTTAAACTATACATTTATTTTTAACTAGATATAAACTGATGTTTGCCTGTGACTTTTTGTACATTTTTAGTGCTTTTTATCCCTCTTTCTTCCCTCTCTCTCTCTCTCTATTTCTTGCCCTCCATGATTTCCTATTAAAGGTTCTCCCAGTCTTCCTATTTCCTCCTTTGTAGTCTGTGGAGAGCCACAACTCTAAGATGGCACCTGGCTTAATGGCAGAAAGCTCAAGCTTAGCTGTAAACAAGCCTTATTTGGTAGAGGCTGCCTAGCCCAGTGTGCTTCTTCCTTTTGTGAGCCTATCTTGGATCACCAGGTGGCATGATCTGATTGGGTTTGAGTAGGCATATAAGGGCTTGGGGGGAGGAGAAGCAGGGACACAAGCAGAGAAGCAGATGTACAAGTGACCTGAATAAACTGTTGAAGAAGAATCGTGGTTGTGTCTTTCCTGCTGGTCAGGGGGACGCGACAGTAGTCCCTATGACTTAAACCCTATTTTTCTCTCCTCCTTCCATGGTCCTTTTGTATTTTCCTGATTTTTACAATTCAATTGCTTCAGGTTATATACTCTGAATATTAAAAAAATGAAGCATTTGTCCTTCTGGGTCTGGATTTTCCTTACTCAATATAATGTTTTCCAGTTCCATCTACTTTCCTGCAAATTTTATAATTTCACTTCTCCACAGTTGAATAGAATTTCATTTTTCTTATGTACCATGTTTTCATTATCTATTTATAAGTTGAAGGGCATTTAAGTAGCAACATGCTTTTAATTTTTAATTGTTGTAGGAAATCCAAGCCATTCTGGGCAGTGTTATCCATCAGCAGGTGAGCCTTGTTTATATATTAAAAAAAAAATATCCAACTGCACAATCCAGACAAGCAAACCAGCCAAAGGTCTCTCTTGGCCTCTGCTGCAGCTCCTATATCTAGGTTTTTAACTGCAGTCCCTGCCTTGGTTTCCCTCAATGATGAACTGTAAACCATAAGCCAAATTCAGCCTTTTAGTCCCAAGCTTCTTTTGGCCATGGCATTTTTCAGAGGAACATAAACAAACTAGGAAAAGGTAGAATGCTCTGCTTACAGGTTCAGTTATTGGCATGCACATGGCAGCTCATAACCATCCATCACTTACCATTCCAGTCCCAAGGGGCCACTGCCTTTGTATGATATCAGAGGCCACCTGGCATGTGAATGGTACATGTACATACATGTAAACAAACACCCATGTACATAAAATACAAATAAATAAATATTGAATGAAAATTAAATCCTTAATATTTTGAACACAATGAGGATGTAATTAAAACTCAAAATAGTATTTAAATTTTAAAAATAACTATTTGATTTTGCTTTTTCTGGTTCAACCAATAAAGTTAATTGTATTTGAAGTATGGAGATATTAGATGTTAGATATTTTTGTGAGTAGCATAATATCCTAACCCCCCTGTTTACAGTATGCCTGATTTTTGCTTGTTTGTTTGTTTTATTTTGTTTTGTTTTTGTAAATAGTGAGCATATGGGGACTAAGCGTCTGTTAATTATAAGTCATTGTCCAATAATCCCACATCTATTTTTTCATGACAGAAATAATTCTGTTAGTGATTTTGTCATAGTGATAAATGTCCAAGAGGATGGCTTAAGAGAAGGAAGAATTAAGATTGACTTGGATTTGCAGAAGATTTAGGATATGACCAGATGACCCCAAAAACATCAGCCTAAGGAGAGACAAAATACCATGGTAGCAAAAACATGCAGTGAAACAAAGTTATTCACCTATTCCAGGAAGAAAGCAAGACAAACAATCCTAGAACTGGCCAGGGCCAAGACACTGTCACCATAACCATACAATATACAGACTCCAGTAACTAACTTCTTGAATCAGGCCCATATTTGATTGTTGACACCAATTATCTATAATCCCCTCAAGAACAACAGTAAAACCATGGAGGTTACTGAGAGCTTGTACTCCTCTTTCTCAGTTACTTCTCGACAGATGGTGTCAGCAGGTCACACAGGAGGAAGGTAGGAAAGAAGAAAAATGAAGGGATGACTCAGGGTCTGTTGGGAAGGTTAGTTATGCAGATTTTCTAACTCAACAAAGACCATCATTGTTTCCCTCAAAGGGCTCAGTAGATGCCAAACTCATCTCTCTCCACCGAAGAGAGAGATTTAGTTCAGAAGTGTGACTGGACTAGGAAGCCAGCCGAGATGGCTGGACTCTCTTATTGGGAACTCAAGTGTCACTTTCAAAACTTGATTTTTCTTGCTCAGTCTCATGACATCTGGTTACTCATCAGTGTTTCTCCTTTTATGTTTGTTTTTAGTTTTCCTATGCTAATTTCAAAGATCCCTAAAGTAAATTTTTTGAAAGACTTAAATGTTTTTTCAGCTTGCTACTAGATTGTTTGCCACAGAAAACATGTATATTTTCATTTACATTTGAAGTTTGGCTTATAAAACACAGTTACTAATTGTCAGGTATATCTGTGATATAAGTTAAGGATGTGGGGTGACTATTGCTCCATTGCTTATTCTATGTGTCATGGTGATCCATGGCTTTGAATAGATAGTATATTATATTTGTATATAATGTTTGTCTCGATTTTAAGATCACATCAGGTCAGGCATAGCCATTTTGTTTCCCATTAGAAAGGAAAGAAACATCATTAAAGAGTTTTTATCTATGGGGAATTAGCTAGATTGACATAGAGAAAATTCACAGTTCTAAAGTTATTTATTTGGATAGTTATTCCTATCCAAAAACTTTCTTAATGAAGTCTAATATTGAGGCATTAATCTACATTTTTGTAGTGATATACAATGATTCTTAAAATATCAATGATCTATAAAACTTCAACCACTGAAGAGTTAGCTGGGCCATCATTTTATTTTGTCAACATTTTGCTTACTTGTCTAATAGCATTGAATTTATCAATCTAATAAGTTGATTGTGCCAGGTTACCTACTTTCTCTGGAGACATTCTTGTAAGTTGGTTCATACAAAAATCATTCAGCTGATGACTGAAAATGTTTCTGAGATTGAGTTTCCTAAAATTAAAATGAATTAAAAAACAAAGACAGACAAAACAAACACAAAAAAAGAGCCTGGCCATAAAGAAAGGTCTTCTATGGGATTTAAATACTCTTTCTGTCTTAGAGAATCTATACATATTTCTTCCATATATATTTTCTCTTGTTTTAAAAGGTAGTGTAATTTATAATGATGAGAACCTTGTATAACTGTAAGAGCCATTATTTTGCTTCATGTCCAGTGCCAGAGATACATTAAGTACATGATAACTTTCTTTAAGTTTTTTTTTTGTTGTTGTTGTTGTTGTTGACTTAGTTATCCACCATCCAGGTAGGATAGTGGGTAGAAATCAGGGAATCAGAATGGAACAATATTGTTGAAAGTAAGGGAACTCAGCACTGTGGATAAGCATCTGCAGAAAACCTCTCCCTCACTCTTAAGTTACCACTGTGGGCATCATTTGACGGTACAAGCACAGTGCATCCCTGGAAAATATCATCCCTCTTAAGAGTGACAACTCCGTTAAATTAGCCTGACACCAAAAAAGATTACTTTTTTATTTTCTTTAGCTTTAGATTTTAGCTTCCTATTTTCACTGTTTTGTGGTTGGGGTACAGATAAGAAAATGAATGCCAGAGAGAATAAACAACCATTGCTGTGACCAAGAATACAGTTTTAATGGACAAAAAAAAAATTAAGGTAGGTCAGTGGCTACCCTGAATACCTGGGGCTGAGGGGAAGAACAGGAACATTGACTTCATTCTACAGCTGCCACTGACCCTGAGTCTAGAAAACCTGTCAGACATGAGGGTGGCCACATGAGATAAGTCTGAGGGGATTGCTGAAATGATGCTTTGTATGCAGAAGAAGAGAACAGATTAATCCAGCCTGATGATAGCACCAAAAGGGAGATGACATGGAAGCCACAGTTCAAGTTGGAGTTTATAGATGCATGTAAAAGTTATCTTTACAGATGCATTAAGATGTTTCATGGAGATATCTTTGGTAATAAATTATTACTAATGAAATATTAACTTTGTTATAGGTTATTATGTTTAGTTAGTTCTTGTTATTTTCCTGATAAGACCATTGCTAACTATAGTTAGAGTGAAATCTTTGTCCTTACACAGGAAGTCAAAAGTAATTTTGTTCAAAGTTATTTGACTAAGTCAATAAGTATGTCATTTAATGTAATAAATAAGCTAAGGACTTTAGAAAATAAAAGGTTTTTATTTATATATAAAACAAGTTTTGTAAAGAATTGGAAACACAAAATAGAAATTGAGTTGCTTGTGGTATAGTTTTGTTCTATTTCTCTACCTACAATGACAAGTATTACAAACTGTGCGATTAGTATTCATAGATGTTTACTTCAGTAGTGTCTCAGACACCTCAGTGAACATTCTTATACAAAACAGAATAAGACACGGAATTTGTTCACTTGAATCCATTCTGCAGTGTTGACTTTTCCATTTGCAGAGAGGAGGCTTTGTGTCAAGAAGAAAATTTTGTAAAAACACGTTGGCCCAGAAAGATGAGAGCCTTTGAAAAACTGGGCACACATAACTATTTACTTAAGCAAGAGTATGGCACTCAGATTTCATGATTATTTGATTCTGTGAACATGCTCTATCAATTTTGTAATAATGAAGTGTGGCAAAGGTCAAAACTGTAAATGCAGGCTGTAAGAAGTGATCATGCTACAATATTCCCATGATTCTCCACACAACTTTCATTCCATCTCATTGAATTAAACAGTGTGAGGATAAGAGGGTAATTGCTTTCTTTGGCCAGTACCCATGCAGCTGGCATACTGAGCTCACCACACTGCATTTGAGAACTACAATAACTGTATGAGTAGAGAAAGCCAAGAATTCAAGCCCTAATCACCTCTTACTTGTAACAGGCTAGAATGCTTACAAACCGATACTTTAATTCTTTCTAATTCTATATGCTACATTTTAGATATTTCTTCCTCATTTGTTAAACTAATTTTTTTAGATGTTATCTATCTTTGTGTGTTTGGACTTCTATAATAAAATACCATGGTACTGTAAGCTTATAAATAGAAAATTTGATTTTTCATGGTTCTGGAGACTGAGAAGTCCATGATCAGTGCAACACCATGTTCAGTACTAGGAACAGTCAGATTTATGATCAAGAGATGGCTCTCCTCTCTCCACATGGTGGAGGTGATAAGGAACTTATGTCAAATCTCTTATGAGGGCTCTAGTACTGTTCATAAAAGCACCATTGTCACATCATGTCATCTGTGACATTTTTACTGCATGATTATAATGTACCTGACCTGAGTAGAAACAGCACACATGGTTCAGAATGTCCACAAAATAAAAACAAGTGAGCTTCATACAAAGTAAACTATTTTCAGTAATGATAGCTAAGACAATTATCTTGAAGAATTTGATTTTTAAGACTATGTGAAATAAGACTTTCCAAATCAATTTTTTTTTAAGCTACAGCCATATAATGATGGCCTTCATTACATCAGCATTCTAGCATTGTTGGTTTTGGAATCCTTACAGTGTTTGGCATGAGGCTCATTTCTATGAATGGAGCAAAGGCCAAGGGCAGGTTAATCAAATTTTGTAAGTCATTCTATGTGGTCGTTGAAAGAACAAACCAGAAGAAATTTAAGAAGTATTTCACCATGCCACTAGAGGCATTGCAGATGTGGTTGTTATGCCACATGTTCATCAGTAGGTGGCAGAGAGGAGAGAGGCTACATCTACATTCAATGTTCTGTCCTATGAACATCTGAATGAATAGTAGCCTAACATTCCTGGATAAAAAGCAAGCTGAATACCAATACCACATTGGTGCCATGGGGTAGCCTGTGATGACTATCAGACCAGTCCCAGGCAAGCACCAGATGGGTTCCCAGGACAAGAAGCAAGCCAGAAACTAGAAGAACTCTGCCTGGCCCTGGATGTGAGAGTTGTGGAAACCCAGCCCTGGGGTAAGATCTAGCCCAGATGGGGTCACAATAGCAAGAGAGCTGTCCCTGCCCCTTACATGCTGCAGCACTTGGGAGAGCAGGCCCTGCACCTTTCCATAGTAGAATGGGCCCTGCAAAAGGGGGTTGCAGGTCCAGATCCAGGGCTTTGAGTTGGCCCACCCCAACATCTACTCCATGGATGAACTGCTGGACTGCAAGAAGAGGCCAGTTTCACAACCCAGTACTGCAGGATTTCCATGACACAAGACAGTAACAGCATATCTGAGAGAAGTTCCAGTGATGTTCCAGTATTGACAAAGTAGCAGAAACCAGAGGCCTCACACCAGACCAAGGAGTCATTTTAATGAACATTTGCAAGCAAAATATGTAGACAAAAGGGAATATTGTGAGACACACTGAGACATATTGCAGCTTCCACAATGAGATTTTATTTTTTATGCTGGGACAGATTGCAAGGGTAGATGGTAGGTCTGAGGGGAGATGGGAGATGAGAGGGAACAGGGTGCATGATGTGGAATTCACATAATAAATTTAAAAAAGAAATTTTACACATTTTATATATGTATAAAGTTATGTATACATACGTGCATGCACACACACATATACATATATATACATATATATACATATATATGTATATGTATGATGTATACACATAGAGACCATTTGATTGAATTCTCCAGGAATCTTCCAGGATGTCCATCAGATAAAGGCTGCTAAGGCAATCATCTGTGTTAGCTAATTTGTTCTCAGCCTTGCCTGCTAGCATGTGCCTATTGCATTCTTCTTAGGCTTAGATATCAAAACATTGCATCTTCTATGCAATTATTTCATGGACATTTTGAGCCACATAATATTGTTTCTTTCTATATGGGTATGTGAAAAACTGATAGAGTATACAACCTTCAAATGCATGGTACCATTCCTAGGAAAAAATTATGTTGACATATAAGAAGGATTTCATTTGTAGTATTAAGACAGCTCTAGAATTACTTTGTCAATAATGACAATAAAAAAGCTATTTATCTATTCTTCAATACTGTATCTTATGCTATTTAGATACATGCTTGTATTTAGGAAGATTTATTTCTACTAATAACCACAAAGCTTCAATTTATAATTAGTAAATTAAGAATTATACACTGTACATCTTAGATATGTCATGGAGAATAAGTGAATAGAATAAATCATTTAGCTGGAAACTCTTGAGTTTGCTTGTATAAGGTCATTAATATATTTGAGATGTCTACCTTAGTGTAATGTAAGCATCTCTTAATTTGCACTATTCATATTATGAACATATCAGCAAATTAAGGTTTTAATGAGAGAGATATACAAGGAAAGCTCTTAAATCCAAATATTTTAATCCTTATCTTCATTGAGTTTTAAAAGATGCTTAATCCACAGAGGATGTGATCTATCCACATGGCAATACAGAGTTCTGCTGGTTATAATATGTTCCCTCTATATTACTGAAATCTACTTTACATTACTCTCTAACACATATTATCATCTCACATTAAATAATGTATCTATTATTCTCTCTTGCATCCCATTAACAAAGGAAAATATAGTGAATTGGTTTATTCTATTATATTCTGGCACAATTATGAACTCAAAAGTACAAGATTAAAAACATTTTCTCTAATATTTAGTTAGAAATAGGATGATGAATATATCCAGAGTACCAAGTATATAAATACAACAACAGTGAGGAATCCAACTTTGACATACCTTCACACACAATCCATGGTTTTCTTATAAAGTGTATGTGTATGTATGTGTGTCAGTGTGTGTATTGTGTGCATGTATGTGTGTCTGCATGTGTATGATGTATATATGCACATATGCATGTATGCATATTTGTGTGTCTTGGTGTGTGTATGTATATGTATACATATGTATATGTGTATTTATGTTTGTGCATATGTATGTTTATGTGCACATTGTGTGTATTTGTGTATGTACATGCATGTATATCTATGTATGTGCATATACTTACATATATATTTGTGCTTGGGTTTCTGTGTGTGCATATGTGTATGTATGGGTAAATGTATGTGGCTCTGTGTTTATGTGTACATATGTGTGTAATATGTTTGTGTAAATTATGTATGTACATTTGTGTGTAACATGCTTCCCTTAACCTTTCTTTTCACCATTCTGAATTATGAGTTATTGTACTAAACTGTTTATCATTGCATAGTCTTCCAATCAGTGTCTCTGTCTGCAATCTCTCTATTTTCATATATCATGGTCATTTACATGTTGTCTCTAATCTAACACCAGTGGCAAAGACTTCCCACAGTCTATGTCACTCTCATTCTCCCCATTCACACTAGGACACAGAAGATAGTTTCATTGTCCCACTATATGTTGTTTCCCCTCCCTCTTCATCACTAGCCATGAATTTGTGGTTTTAGTTCTGACATGCACATAACACCACAATCCTTCTTTGAGAGTCACATAAAAGTTTCCATTAAATAATTGCTTGATGATTTTTTTAGGCTCAACATAGCCATGGTCTCCAAACCCCTTCAGAACCTTCATGCAATTTCCCTAAAACACACCCCTGTCATGTGCTTTTGAATGGTTGTGATTTATATATTCCCCACCTCTTCTGAAAATGGAAGTTATCAAAGGACAATGTGGTATATTGCATATCATAGTCATTCTCAAAAAAAACACATTGTGATTCATAATATGTCAGCATGCTTGTCTGTTAAATGAATTATTGGTGATAGATTTATTCACTGGGTTTATCAAATCATAATAAAAAACAAGAATTAAACTAGGCCTATGAAGATAAAAAAAGAAAAGAAAAATAGAAAAAAATGGATGCTAGATATTTTATGAGTCAGAACAAATCAGTTATGCTTTATGAACACAGGTTTTCTTCATGTAAAAAGGGCCTGACTAGCTGATGTGTTAGGTTATCCCCACGCTGACATTCTATAATTTCACAACTCACTAGAAGCTATGTTGAGTCCACGTGAGAATCTGTGCACGCCTCCAGCTCGGAGCTTCTCTGTCCAACTCTTTCAGACCCCTACAGCTATGTGCCTATAGACCTTCAAAGTGATACAGTGTTTTAATTTGGCATGCAAATTAGCATAGTTCAGAGACTAGAAGAAATCACGCTGTAGGCAGGTAAAGAAAATTGGAAAGATGATCCACGGCTCTACAGTATGTTGGCTTTGAGAAGTAAGTTTTCTCCTATATTACATGTGTAATCTCTATGAATTGGAGTAAACAAAAATAGATCAATGTGTTAGTAAGAGTGAATATGTACATATTACTTCTACTAACATACAGATAGAGTGATATGTAATCCCTTTTATTTCATTTTTTAAGTCATGTTTCTAGTTTTTCACACACATTTGGAAACAGTTACCATGTGTAATTTTACATGAAAATTTAGTCTTATTGTATTCAAAGGAATGGCTGGGTTTTTGGTGGTAGCAAGTTGTTACTCTGTTCTAATAAGATGCTAATTAATTACCAACCAGAACAATATTCCTTAGCAACTGAGCTAGAACAAACCTTCAGGAAACCTTGGTATATTTTTCTTTTCTTTCCTTTTCTTTTCTTCTTTTCTTCATGTTTTTTGGGGAGTGGATTCTGAAACCTTCATAAAGATGCTGTAACACATTACAAACAAAGCTCACTAAAGCACTTTATCTTATTTCTGCAGCTTCAGATCATTTTCCAACATTTTTCTGTAAAGACAGCTTGCTTGGATATCATTTTGTGTGTGTGTGTGTGTGTGTGTGTGTGTGTGTGTGTGTGTTCCGTGTTATAAGCATATGCCTCCCACCATTCACTCAATTGTATAAACCTGATATATAGATGTAATCTTGACACTTCCTCCTCCCTTGGACCTCATAGTAAGATGTATCAGACCAAATGTACTTTGTAAACATCCCTCAGTTTCATATATACATCATTATTCTGGTCTTATTTTACATCAGATAAATAATAACCATGGGCAATGGGAGAGCTTTACTTGATCCAGTACGTGTCACTAAAAAATATTAAGCAAGGATATCTAAAATGTGTATGCATTGTCCTAAATTCTGCACTTAATCTTTCACAATTCTGTTTTCGAAAATACAAAAGAATAGAGAATACACACAGAGGGAAAAGCTAAAGCAAACACTTTAAATAATATCTTGTGATAGAGATGCCTTGAGATTTCTTTATTACTTAGAAAATATGTATTATATTTTGGAGATTACTAGTCTAGATTCCTGTCTGAGTCACATCACTGCGTAAATAGCTTTATTATCTTACCTTTGTCTTCTAAATACATCCAATTTAATCCTATTCACTCTTGTAATATCATCTTACATTTCATCTGTCTTCTATAGGCTACTTTGGTATATACCAATTGTCTTAGTTTGTGACAGCAAATTTTAATTGTTTATTTTACATATTGAATCACTGATCAATTTACTTGAAAGTAATATAAATCTTAAGTGCAACTTTTTATTCTCATTTTGAGATTTTTTTACACTATTTTTGTCTATAAAATAGATCCCACTTAATCCATATAAAGATGTCAGCAAAATTCATATGCAGGTGCTGACACTAGAGGAAGTTCTATTTTATTTCTTTTATTTTTTAGATTATATCATTTCTCCCTTCCTTTTTCTCCCCCCAAACTCTCCCATTTATCTCACCTGTTCTCTTTCAAATTCATAGCCTCTATTTTTCATTAACTGCTATGCACATATATTTATATTCCTAAATACATAAATATAACCTGCTTTCTACATGTAACATTAGTAGTATACATGTTTTCAAAGGTGATATTTGGTATTGGATAACCAAATGGTGTGCCCCTCCCTAAGAAGATGACTTTCCCACTCTCAGACCTGAGGTGCTGTGCCTCATTCTGTAAGACTGAGGCATTCTGGGCTTTCCGCTCTCTACTTTGACATATCTATTGTACTTTTCCATGTTCAGCTCAGGTTTGGGCAGTCATGGTGGTGATACTTTATGGATGGAGCTTCTGACATTACAAGGAGACAGTTTCACAAAAAAAAAAAAAACTCCCTGATCCACTCTCTCTTACAGTTTTTCTACCTCCTTAGAATGGGTTCCTGCTTTTTACCAAATCCTCAGGATCTTTTGGAATGCCTTGTTCATAAAGAGTATTTAATAAGAAGCACTCATTGAATAATTAAATGAAAATAATCTGGTTGATATATGAATATATGATTTCAAGGAAGTGGACATAGTGCTACCCAGAAAATAAACACATGGAATCTCGAAGTTTACCATAAAATCTTCAAAAACAATTTGCCACTGTTCTCCCCAAACTGCAAGCATTCAGAACAACATCAGCTTACCGGCACTGAAGAGATTAATCTGTGCAGTAATGACTCTGGCTGATAATGATTATTAGGCACACTGGTTTTGATAAGAGATAAGAGCTAGTGATTGTGGTTGGATAGCAGAGGAGATGTCTAAATATATGAATAGAAACTTCTCAGTCTGTTTAGTATCACTTGTGTATATATGATTAGTTCAGGGCTGAGTGCTTGATTCTGGATAACCAGTTAGGGGTGTGTCCCTGGGGAAGACTTTTATCTGCTGCCAGTATTATTTAGTTGCCTATGTTCTTTGACTATGGATAAGGCCCAATATTTCCCTCTTTCATGTTGTAACTTCTATTTTTGTAGTACCTATTCAGGGCTTGGTTAGACAACCATATTCTTGAGGTATCATGGGTAAAGCTTTCCTGGCATGTCTAGGACACTCAATGTCAGAGCAGCATTCCTGGTTCTTTTGTGTTTTCAGCCTTTCTGGCTCCTTTTTTTTTGTGATGTTTCCTGATCCTTAGGTACAGTAATTGTGTTATAGACATATCATATGGAGCTGGCCCATTCTTGTGGAGGTCCAGTGTAAGATCAACAATGGCCATTAGTTCACAGCTGTTATAACTGTGCTTTGCCAGGAGATGATGTTTTTCAACTCTTCTCTCTATTTTTATGACTTTCACATCTTTCTGTCCCCTCTTCCTCAGTGTTTCCTGAGCCTTAGAAGGGGGTTTCTAAATGTCTTCCTTAGATTTGAGCAAAGATAAGTCTTTGGAAGCATTTAGCAAGAGTAATTTAAAAAAACACAGAATTAAAATGATGAAGACAGTATACAAGACTTATAGGATATCATTTAAAAAGGAGAAATATTTGCATTATGGGAGTTTTAGAACTTAACAATCTATTTTCACTACTTTATAAGAAGCATTCTCCAGATGTTAGGCCAAAGTGCCCATCACAACATGTTTATGAAGCTTGAAATCATATCACCTATCATCTCAGACTATACTTGTATGAAATTAAAAGTCAACAGTTGGAGGAATTTGGAAATCTATAAATATGTGGAAGCTAAACAATACTCTCCTGCATGAAACCAAAGGATGAATATAAAAATGTCTTGAGATAATCACAATGGGAACACAAGATGCCAACACTTCTGGGATGCAGCAAAAACAATTGTAATACATTTATTAAAAAACAGTGAATTCCTGTACTAAAAAAAGAAGAATTCTGAAAGAAATAATATAACATGCTTCAAGAAACCAGAATAAACTAAACATAAGATTATCAGAAGAATGGGCTGGAGAGATGGCTCAGCCATTAAAGGCTAGGCTCACAACCAAAAATATAAGATTATCAGAAGAAGATAAATCAATACAGAACATAACAAAATAAAAAAGAATTAATATAAATAGAATGCACACACACATACATATGTATGTATAATTTGGAAATGTTTAACTGGCTAATACAATAATAAAGTAAAATGCAATGTGAACAAATTACAACAGATTTCTTAGGCATAAAAGATTGTAGAACATAATTTTGAAAAGAAAGAAAACCTGAATTGAGTCCTTTGCAAGTGTACTATTTTATGCAATCATGTAAGCAGTCATATGAGGGAGATAGTCTCAATTCTTTGTATAACTAATGAAATAATGTTTTTCTAGGAATAATGACTCATGCCTGCAATCTCAGCACATTGGAGTTAGAAGCGGGAGGATTAGGGCTTAAAATAATTTGAATTAAAAAGATAAAGGAAAGATTAAAATCCATGATTTGAACCTGACGTTGTTACCCTGAAAATATTATATTCTCTTATTTATTCATTCAATATCCATTACATTATTATGTTAGCTGCACAAAGAATATAAGACACTATGGTAGGTACTATATTATTTTGGTCCTTTAAATACACATATTAAAGAACAAAGACACTCTGAAATAATTATTTATGTTAATTTAACTACTTAAAACATATTATCTTTAATAGCATCTATTTTTTGAGTAATTGTTGATCTTTGATTCCAAATCAAAGGGATTTTACAGTGGTTTGAAGGTACCATCCTTGTTTTGATTAATGTTTTAGTATCTGTAATAAGATGTTCCATGGTGATTCCCTACATTAACTGATAATGTAGAGAATAATAACTGATAACTTTTATGCCTAAGAAATCTGGTGTAATTTGTTCACATTGTATTTTATTTATTGTATTAACCAGTTAAACATTTCCAAATTATACGTGTTGTGTGTGTGTGTGTGTGTGTGAGTGTGTGTGTGTGTGTGTGTGTGTGTGTGTGTGTGTGTGTATGCATGCTCTTCTTCAAAACCAGTCAGCAGTTGAAATGGACTCTTAAGTTGGAATAATTTAACTATTTCCTCATTATGCTGGCAAAAGTAAGAAACAATATTTGTAAAGGAATCGTAAATGAGCAACATGGCTGCTCTGGCAAGGGATCATATAAAAAGACCTTCTAGGTATATGTGATCCATTTGAAATGCATACATGCTCTAGATTACAGTATGATCTGCCTGGAATATAGACACACCCTTAGTACACACCTTTAATCCTGAACAATGAAGTTAAGGTTAGTTTATAGAAGGAAGCAGCCATGTTTGAAAGTGACATCTAATTGAGGGACAGACAAAGTGATAAATCAGAGAAAGATTTCACAGAGTGATTCAGAGATAGGATAGGCCCAACTCTCGGTGGAACAGGAAAGGAAAGAGAGACTACTTACACATAAGCAGGGAGAGAAAAAAAAGAATTTTTACCTAGAGCTGTTTACCAGGACAATTTTACAGAGACAAGTTGTAGAGAGAACAAGATAGACCCAGGTGAAGACAGAATGAGCCAGAGAATGAGAAGGAGCCAGAAGATTAAAACATATTGACAGAATTAGTTTGAGGGAAGGCAGATAATGTCAGTCAGAAGCGAAGAGAAGCCAGTTTAAATAAGTCATATTGGAAAGGAGTTTAGGCCAAAACAGCTGACTGAGCTGAACCAGCCAACAAGACTTCAGAAGAGCTAGGAAGGCTTGGGACTTCTCTCATCTCATACCACTATCCAATGAAATAAAAACAACATTTACAAATATTCAACTCTGGAAATAAGCTTTCTCCATCCTAGCAACTACTAGGACACTGTTCTATCTCTTGAGTTGGCAGTGGAGGCATATTAATGGGATAATCTTTATCATGCCTATGGGTGATGGATTAAGGAATGGAAGAATTGTAGCCACCCTTAATTTCATAATTCAAAATTTATTTTACTCAACAAAATAGATAGATAGGTAGATAGAGAGATAGATAGATAGATAGATAGACAGATTGATAGATATCTTGGCTTTATATTAAATACTTTAATATAAACTACATCCCCAAGTGGAATCTAAGTCTGATGTGACAGTAATAGATTGTAGTGTGTATCATTACATTTACCAATCAAAAGTAACAAAATCATGCCTTTGATGTCTTATTCCACATTGAAGACACAGATTTGAGAACTAATATGCTCTAGAGAGAAATTGAATCCTGCTGTCCTCAGATATTTGAAACATGTACATGGGGAATAGTCCAAACAAGACAAAACAAATTATATGTACAATGTGCCTGTGTTCATTCTAGATTTTTCCTATTGTAGCATACAATTATTTTTCCATATATGAGTAGGTTGTTAATAAGTTCTACACTTATAAATCCACTGATGATTTCCGTGTAATAGTCATTATTTTATATTTGTGACTGACACGTCAAGATGACATTAATGATAATAAAACTTACATCAGAGATGCCAGCATTGATAAAATGACACCAGTCATTGATTACCTGGGAGCTCTGCTCCAGGTCCTGAGATCCAGCCACTCACTGTCTCCTTTGGCTTACACACACACACACACACACACGCGCGCGCACACACACAAACAGACACACACATGCACACACACAGAAAAACAAATACACACACACAAACAGACACACACATAGACACAAACAAACACACACACACAGACACACACATATACGCACACATACATGCATACACACACATGCACACAAACCTGCATACTGGTATTCATGTGCACCCACATGGTCACTCATAGGCATACGCACATGCACACATGCATGCAAATGATTCTATTGTTGAATTCAAGCTGTGCTTGTCTCAAAAAGCTTTAAATTACTTGTGTAATTTTCATTTTACTCTCAGGATCCATCTCATCAAAAGGGAACAGTAGCTATGGGCCCTTATCAATATGTCCCTTTCTTCACAAGTGGTTTTAATATTAAGGAAATGTAAAGGGATTCTACTGTACACTGTCTTGCTTCCAGTGTGTTAGTGGCAACACTGTTCCTGTATCTTCTGTGTCATGATCTTTGTTTACTCTTCAGATTTAAAATTAATGGATGAAATTTAAAAAAAATCATATAGCCAGGAACAACACCTGAGCCCTATATCCCTCTGCCCTGGTTAGTTTTTATTTTAGCTTTCCATATGTCGCCTGGAAAGAAGGAATCTCTATTGAGGGATTGCCTAGAAGAGGTTAACGTGGGGCCATGTCTATTGAGAATTATCTTGATTATTGGTTGGTGTGAATTGGCCACACTGTTGGTGGTGCCAACCTGAGCATGTGGAGCTGGGGTGTATAAGAAATCTTCATGAACATCAGCCAGACAGAGAGAAAGCCGGAGAGCAGCATTCCTCCATGGCTTCTGCCCCTGGTTCTTGCCTGGAGTTCTCACCCTGACTTCCCTTATAGATAGATGGCTACCTGAAGTGGTAAGCCAAAGAAGTTCTTTCCCGCCCCTAAGCTACTTCTGGCAAAATTGCTTTGTCACAGCAGCAGAAATGTAACTAAGAACACATTCACTAACATCACTACAAGAAAATACACACAAACGAGGAAGCATGATATATAGCCACTCATGAATCCAAGAAAATTCTTATTTGCATATGTATCTCTGATAAAATAGTTTGCTGAAAAGGGATATTAGTTGCTAATATCCATAACTAACTTACAAAAATGTACTGTTATCAGGGGTATTCTTGTCCTCATTAATAAATATCTGCAATGGAGAATCTATAATAGAAGATACTGTAAATAAGCTTGCAGTGGTATCAGCTGGATGTGAGCTGCATATTAGAAGGTTTGAAGTGTCTTACCAACCCCATTGGCTTCCAGACAAGATGGCTATGTAAACACAGGGCTCTAATGATGACCTTTTTCAATTTCTAATTAAAGTATCCAATCACGTGGAAAATTGTGCATTTTTCTTAAATATATGTGACTGCAATTCAGGAGAGGTTGAGCAGGAAAGAGGGCTTTGGACATCATTAGCATATTAATAGAATTGAAGCCAAGGAAGTGGATGAGTGAAGAGATATGAATTGGTTCAGAGATGTCGAGTGAGATAAGAGCCCAGTGAATCTTAGAACAATATTAGGGGTGACATTGCAAACACATTTAGTGGAGTGGTCGGTGCACAGGGAAGAGAAGCACTAATGAAAGCATTGGTAGCAAGAGTGTAAGGCATGAATGGTAGGAAGTATTTATTTCTAACTTGCTTCTTTTTGAGGACACATGGACACTCAGACCTTGAACATGTTTAAACCCTGAAGTACAAAGAAGAGCATGAAGTTACAGGAAAGATGTGGCACGTTTGATGGGGTCTCTGAAGACAGGGCATGGATAGAGGGCAGGCCTCTTGGCCTGGAAGGAAGAAGCACAAAATAGATAAATACTTTTTTCTACATAACAACACCTCGGATACTGTTTTTTTTTTTTTTTAAGTAAAATGTATAGAAACTTCCTAGTAATACATGATGGCAAAAATATTTTTGCTGGTTTTGAAGCAAATACATGAAATGTAGAAAGAATATGAAAAACAGAGTGAATAACGTTGCTTGAAGAAAGATATTTGAATACTGTTCGCTTCCTGATGGGCCCACAACAAAGAATGAGAGCAGTGATTTTTGCTAAATCAGAGATATTTCTAATTTAGTTAGAAATTAAGATCATTCCAGCGGCAATTCTTTTATTTTTTTAACATTAAAATGTCTACGTTCTTCCAGGGAACAAAATTCAAAAGCATAGCTCACACCACTTGCTCCTTCTTGTCCTGTCTCCCTCGCTCACCTGTCACTTAGACTCTATTCTAAGTAGACACAGCCCAAAGGTCTCCCTTTTCATGGCCACCTCTGTAGATCACACTCTTCATGACAATGCTTTAAAAGGCCACAGGATTGCTATAACTTCCTGCTAGTCCTTTATGGTTTTCCTGCTTGGGCTCCATATCACAGCAGCTGGAGGGGAGTATTGTGACAATGGACAGATCTCTACACCCCTAGGAAGTCTCCACTAATGTGATTCCCTCCTGTTGTTTTGACAAAGAAGCCCAAGTGACTTAACATAGTCCCAAGTCCAGTGTCCTGCTCGCAAGTTATTTCACACCTCCATTGTCGCCTACTTTGCTTGCTTCTCATATAAGCCTAGAGTGCCTATGAAAGCCAGGTGGAAGTTTACTTTACTGACTACTATATGCACACAGTGTTTAACAGACTGACTTGATACACAGTGACAACAATAAGTATGGACTAAATGAACATTTGCCTGCTCATACAATAAGACATAGTCTAAGCAAATGGAAATGGAATATTCTTCTGGGATCTACCACCCAGTCATAATAGAACACAGTAACAGGAAAAGATCTTGGGCATTTTTACAAGCTGCTAGACCCTCTGAATTTTGTTGACTGAGTATGAGGATTGGAGTGAGAATGAAACTAGGAAAATCATATTAATTTTTGTTCATTAAGTTCTGTATTGTAAACAACAACCAATCCAAGCCCATCCACCCCTCGACCCCAATAATTTCCACCCAACACCCAAGCTCATTAGCTTTCTACATGATCTTAGAGGCTCCTACACTAGAGGCTTCCCAATGTGGCATCAATAATTCCAAGACTGTCAGAGGTGGGAACCACTACAGCAAGACCTCAGGAGTTACATGTCTGGAGGAGCTGCAGAGCACAGCCATGGGAAGAGCCATATGTTTGCGCTGCTCTGAAATCTCTCCTCTCTTTTTCAGACACTCCCTTTCCTGTGTCTCTGTTCTGTCACTAACTTATGGTGGGTATTCAAGAAGAGGAAAACAGAACACTCCCCTGCCCGAAGAGAGTAAGGAAGATGAATCCATCCCCATTGTGTTAAAATTAAGCAGAACATGTATTTAAGAGGCACTTTAAAAAATAACTCGAGACATATTTCTATCATATTCTAATAGAGGCTGTAGCCTCTGTACTGACACAGGCCAGAAAAATCTAAGCTAAGTACATTAAAAAATATAGGGAAAATGCTGTAGTTGTATATGAGAAAGATATATTTCTGACTATTAGAGTTTGGATGCTTTGCTTTCTTTGCTATATTCCAACACTGAAACACACTATCACACTCAGTTTTGATCTTCATAAATTTCATTGAAATTTTGAGGTGAGTGGCAATTTAATGTGGTAACATAAATCACAATTCTGACCAATGGCGTCTTATTTTTAAGAAGAAAATTTAATTAATTCTACTTTCCCTCATTTTCTGTGTCATTTTCCATTTCTTAAGGCATGATTTTGTTCATTTTCCCTTGCTAGAAGCTGTAGTGATTTATTCAACAATCCCTGTGTCCACTATTTCAAGTTGCTTCCAGTTTTCTGCTGTTATAAATACTGCAGATACTCATCAGCATACCTAAGTCTTTGCCTACATCTTGACTGTTCCCATAAGACATATTTCTAAAGTAGACTCATCATGTCATTGCTTCTCAGTGCGTGATAACAAACAGCATTTCAGAAAGGTGGTGTTCATCCAAAGCTCAGGTGAGGTGTTTGTCAAGATTATCACAGTTCATGCAGTTGCCTGATGGAGAGTAAGCTGGTGTTTCTTTTTAATGTCTTCACCAGTGCCATAAACCCCTGTTTTCTTCTCATTAATATGTTGTACCTTTTAGCTCTTAATTAATAATCCTTAACATATTGAGTATATTAATTAGTCTACACTGTTTATTTTCATCTAGATTTCATTAACTTTATGACACTTACAGTGATTACCTATGTGCACTATATTTTCCTTTTTCTGGGGCAAATAAATTAATTTTTGTACTTATGATGGCTCATATTTGTTAAGACTAATTAAGACTTATCTTATATGAACCAGTATGCTTTTATAATTGCATATTTTACATATATCTACTTAATCCATCCATTTTATGCACATAGCATAAAATCTGAGGTTTTATTCATTTGGCAAAATGTTTTCATGTATTTTTGTGTTAATTCTGCCTCCATTTGAAATATTAGAGCAATGCTGATTTTCTTCCCTATGTATTTTTCTAGTATACATTGCCCTTTGGTTTTTTTTTTGTTTTGTTTTGTTTTGATTTTTGTACTATATTACAGTCTGCCACCCCTACCCCAAACCATACTTCTGTTCCTTGTCACTCTAATTATCCACAATCAACAGAAATCTGGGGATATAAAATGAAAACTTTCAGGAATAAGCCATTCCTACAATTTGAACTATTTGCTATTCTCAATAGCATATTACAGTTTGCGCCACTATCATCCCCCCTGAGCAGATGCTGAGTGATCTCTGTATCTACCGCATTCCCTCCAGTTACTGTGGATCATGCTCATTATCAGAGAAGCTGCTGCAGTATCCTGACACTTGTGATTAAGTCACCTTTAATTTACTCATCCTTAACAATAGCAGTAGGTTCTGTCCATTTGGGATTACAGAATGGAAACTATAAGATATTTAATTTAAGGAAAATGTAAAGCTAAAAGATATTTGAGAGCAAGTTAAGCATAATGAAGATTAACAATGATATCTAAACCCATTCACAAAATTCTATTATGATTGATTAGATATTATTACTAATCGCTGATCTGCCTAATTCATTGATTAAATTTTATTATAGGTATACATATATTTAGATAGATAGATAGATAGATAGATAGATAGATAGATAGATAGATAGATGGATGGATGGATAACTAAGAGTGCTTATATCTGTACATACATTTATATATTTCCCAGTGGTTGTTTCTTTTGAGAACTCTAAATTATGCACACATATGTACATACACAATAGTCAAGTAGTATACAGAAGCTGAGTTAAAAAAAAAAAAAGAGCATACCTTTCTTTTGGAAATGGAAATAACTGAAACCACATAGCAGTCAAGGCGAAAACTATGACTGTAAAAGGTACTTCTGGCTAGACACTTGATCACCTAGGAACAAAGTATGTCTCATGGACATTCACACACTGAATGTTGCTCACATTCCTCTATTAAGGGCAAATAGGATACAATTTGGAGTGATGTGTACAACTGGCATAACATCTCGGTTAGATATACTCTGTCTTTCATGGTGTCCTCCTGTGCTGGGAAATAAACAAAAATAGTCTTGAAGATGATAAATTTCCTCATTAGTCCTAGATCTCCCAATCGCTTCTCAATTTTGTATGAAACAGATACAAATTTACCTAGCTTAAACCACTATATTTTCTCTGTCGCCTTTTCTAAATAACATGAAATAAGAACAGTGAGCTGATCTGACAATAACATTTTATATCAAATGAGATTTATTTAGCAGTTATTTTTTGTTTAGAATTTATAGTCTGTAAAACTTGAAATTATTTTAGTGACATGAAAAAAATGCTGATTAATTACCTAGAATTACTAGTTGAACATTTTTTTAATGTGGCTATATTACCTGCTTGATTCAAAGTAGAGAAAGAAGAGAAAGAAAATGAAGAGGAACAGGAAGAATGAGGAGAAAAGGGAGGAAGTTTTAGTTTGAGGTGAGAAGGAGACATTTGTATTTTTCCAGGGCTTATACAAACAAAGAAAACTGTGGTCCATATCTGTTCTTCCGTGTTGCCTTTGCTATTGTTTGTTGACCCCAAAATTAGTATCATCAGAAAATGGCTTTTTGGAAGTGTACTGCCCTAGTGTGGTAACTTTACCACATGTGTTCATGTGTAGTCATTAAAGATAGAAGCCAAGAGTTTCTGTCAGAAAAAAATTAACAAACAAAAAATAAAAACATGTCATTAGGTAGGCTACTTCAAGAAACTGGTGAATCCTCAGATGGGAGATCATTAAACTTCCCATCCATGAATAAGTATAGCTGGTATATATATATATAATATATATATATATATATTATATATATATATATACTTGAATGAATAAGTATATACAATCAAGAGCCTTGACTGGTATGAGCTTTCAGTCATTTCTATTTCCAAAAGAAGGGTGTGCTTTTTTTTTTTTTTTTACTCAGCTGCTGTATACTACTTGACTATTGTGTATGTACATATGTGTGCATAATTTAGAGTTCTCAAAAGAAACAACCACTGGGAAATACATAAATTTATGTACAGATATAAGCACTCTTAATTACCTAAATATTTGTGTTTGAAGATAATAATGATACAGTATTTTCTCATTTGATTTAGAAACTATAAAGTTCCACCCTGTGTTATCTGAATCCAGGAATCTCAAAAAAAGACAGTAGAATAGTTCAAAGCCCTGGGAGAAAGATACCCAATGTGACAGATTTCATAATTATCTTGTGACCAAAGAACACAGAGCAGAGTGGAGGAGAAGATAAGGAACCCAGCTGATACAGTCAGCCAAAATTAATTTCACCTTTTGTGTTTTTGCTATACATACAAGTCTTCTCAGTGTTTAGTCAAAAAGTTAAATGTTGATCTCTTCCAGAAACAACTATAGTGTTTATTCCGGGAGTAACATTTTGCTACCATTCTAGTCATCTCATGAATTGTTAAGTTTGTTACGTGTCATCACATGACACTTAAAATTAACAATAAGTCTACATGTGTGTCTGTCTGTGTGCATGTACCTGTTTGTCCATCTGTCTGTGTATAGTATTAAGTGTGCAGTGTATTGTATGTGTTTAAGTGCACAGTGTGCATAAACAACATATGTTCTCAAAATTAGATTTGATTCACCAAACATGATTTGCAAAACTGATCAGATTGAGAAGACTATGCTTGTCTCAAGGATCACAGATAGCAATTTGGATTATGTCTCTTGAAAAGACATGAGATACATATTTTGTTATTTGTAAGTTAAATGTTATTAATAGTGATATGATTTCATTTATTAAAATAATTCAAAAACTGAAATGAAAAATAAAATGATTACATCTATATTGTTAGAAATAAAGCTATACAGTTAAAATTTTTTCATAAAAATCTAGAAAGTGAAAACTGAATGAAGTTAGTGATGCCTGTGCCGGCTCCAGTTTTCCACTTGACTAAGCTCAAGGCAGGGATCTGGAGGTAGGAAATAACTAGACCAGTGCAGGAATAATGCTGACTACTGACTTGTTCCCTGGGGTGTCTTCAGTCTACTTTCTTTCTTTTATTATTTAATTGAAAGTAGTTTCTTATCTCATACAATACATCCTGGTCACAGTTTCCCTTGCCTCTACTCCTCCTAGCTCCTCTTCACCTTCGTTCTCTCCCAGATCCATTCCCCCTCTGTTTCCCTTCAGATAAAAGCAGACCTCTAAAAGACTACAGCCAAACAGGACAAAACAGGATACAATAAGACAAGACAGAAGCCTTCATATTGATCCAGCACAAGACAGCCCAATAGGAGGAAAAGGGCCTCAGGAGCAGGCAAAAGAGTCAGAAGCATGCCTGCTCCCATAGTAAGGAGTCCCATAAAAGGACCAAGCTAACAGCCATATGCAGAGGAGCGGGTGCAGATCCACGCAGGCCCTGTGCTTGCCGCTTCAGTCTCTGTGAGCCCCTATGAGCCCTGTTCAGTTAGTTCAGTTAGTCTGCCTTCTTACGCAACCCAAGACCACTTTCCCAAGAGAGGCACTGCCCACGGGGGCTCGGATTCTCCCACAACAACCATCAATCAAAAAAAGAAAAAAATATATCCCACAGACTTGTTCACATGCAAGTCCTATAGAGCTAGTTCCTCAATTAAGGTTTGCTCTATTAAGATTCATTAAGTATGAATTAAACACTGAATTTCCAAATGAGAAGTAGGGTATCATTTGATGGGTAGTGTGGAAGGATGCTATGAAGAATTTTAGGACAGAAATGGACACACAGTTTCCAAAACCGAATGAAATAATACAATTTCCTAAGGAAGTATTACATAATAGTATTGTTTTTT
Source organism: Lophiomys imhausi (assembly GCA_907164525.1). Classification (NCBI taxonomy): domain Eukaryota; kingdom Metazoa; phylum Chordata; class Mammalia; order Rodentia; family Muridae; genus Lophiomys; species Lophiomys imhausi. Next base: position 4,436,844 of record CAJQZJ010032342.1, read on the forward strand.
CCATGAGCTATGAGTTCCGAGACCTGACTAGAACAGATCTTGGGGCATATCACTAAGCCTCACATGAACGGTGATTTTTCTATGCATTCCTGTGATAAAATTAAATTTTAAATTAGGAGCAGTAGAAGATCAGCAACAAAAATAGATAATAAAATATAGTGATGAACTATGGGTATGATAATCCCACCTGCGTACTTTTACTTTACATAGAAAGTAACACCTCATGGATTTTTTTTCATCTTTGATATATTTCCAGGATCACTACCCTAATGGGTATAATAATAAAAATTGGATTACTTACACATAAGTACTCTGATAATGTATCAAGTACTCTATTATCAATGTAATAATTGAGATTACTGTTGCATGACTAAGTGGTGAACACCATATACAGTGTGCATACATTGGATAAGGTATTGATGCACCCAAGTATAAATTATAGGTGTTAAGCCTATAATTTATCAACTGATGGGATTTTTAGTTTAATATTTTTAGTCCTTAATTGGTCCTTTGTAACCAAAGATACAGAAGTAGAACTTTAGATAAGGGAACTTGTAATAAGAAAACACAATATAAAAAAAATGAGCCTGTAAATTACAATTATTCAAAGGAAGTTCAGAAAAAAAAACATTACTTAAAAAAGAGAATTCTGTGAGTCTAGGGAAAATTACAAAGACATATTGACAAGAAAAACAGATGACTTTTAAGAAACAGAAATGGCTGAGAGCATCCAAAAGGTTCATATAAATCTACAAATAATAGGACTAAAATATCTGCTGTTTGGCAACAAAATGACCATTTTTTGTTGCCAAAAATGCAAAGGTAATTATGCCATGATATAATTATGCCACATCTCTAAATTTGGAGACAATTTAGAAAAACTCACCATGGAAAGACATACTAAAACCTGTACCTGTTACTCAAAATAATTTCAACTTTGTAAAATTATTAAGATCAGAGCAGAAGGTATTCAAAAAACATAGAATAATGATACAATTTGTCTTATAATTATATGGAATTATGCCCATTAGTGAAAAGATGTTGTGAAACAGGCTGACATAGAAAATGTCACCTGCTTTTATTTTTAGGGACAGCACAACACTGGAATCAACACAAAAATCATAGATGCCTGTATTTTCCAGACTCTCATTAGGATTAAGAGGAAAAGTGTTTTGTTCTGTTTGTAGCCAGAAGACAGACAGATCTGTCTAAAAACAAATTTGACAAAGGCTGTATCAGTCGGTGTTCTCTAGAGGAACAGAACTGCTAGAACAAATCTTAATACATAAAAGAGGGGTTTATTAAATTGCTTACAGGTTGTGGTCTGGCTAATCCAACAATGACTGTCTCTCTATGGAAAACTCAAGAATGCAATAGCTGGTCCATCGAGGATGGATGTGTCAGCTGGTCTACATATGTTGAAATCTGGAAGTAGGCTCTAAATCCAGTGACAGAATGAACATGCCAGATAGTGAAGGCAGCAAGTGGTTAAAAAGCAAAAACTTCCTTCTTTCATATCCTTTATATGGGCAGACAGCAAATGGCAGCAAATGGGATGCCATTGTTGGATCTAGGCAGGCCTAGATAAGCAAAGCTGCTGCAGGTTACATTTTATCAAATGATTGAGGTTGAGGATCGTCCAGTTGTGACTGTCAACACAAACATCTTATTTAGTTATGATAGTAATCCCATGGTTTCTATTTACACAAATACCATTCAAATCTTATGGTTCTTATTTGCCCAAATACTACCCAAAATTATGTACTGAAATTGTGTTGGTTGGGCATAATTAATTCTAAGAACAACGGTTGCAAAGCATTGTGACAGCAACCCTCAGCTGGAACTCAGCACACAATCTTTCCCCATGGCAGCACTATTTTCCTGAAGAATTTTCTAGGGAAAATAAGTTTTCATTATTTCAGAGAAAAGAAATGAAAACTTATTTTTAGATATAATATACTTAACCAAATGTATACCTTTTGAAGTGGTGTAAAATGTTATTTTCTAATAAATGTCCTCACAATGCATTTGGAATTTTTGTTTGCTTCCATCACATAATTTGAGATTGTAACAGGGAAAACAATTCTTCTCTTTAACCAAGTGTTCCCTTATCTGGAAGACATGGCTAGCTTTTGATGGTCCCTACATGAATAGATAAAGACATGAGGGTTTACTTATTTTATTCCTCTAATAGTATTTTAGGACAAGAGGATCATAAAGAATGATTGTGCAATCCAAAAAAAAACCTCAGAGTTTATCAGATTTATGGAGTAAAATCATATACATACATACATAAATATATATACACACACATATGTGTATATACATAATCATGTAATAACATAGTATGCATATATAAATATATGTGCATGTAATAATAATTGGTGGAAAAAGAGGCAGTGACTATGAAAGAGAGTGTGAAGAATATATGGAAGGGTTTGGAGGGAGGAAAGGAAAGGGAGAAGTGTTGTAATTACATTTTAATCTAAAAAAAAAACCTAAAAATTCCAGAACAAAATTGGTTCAGATGCACAGAAGTTTATTTTATTCCAAACTTCATATTTTACTCATGTATGAGTGAAAATATTAATATCTAATATAATTACATATGTTACATTAAATATTCATAACGATAAAATGAAATTCATTTTCTTAATTAAGAGGTTTGCTGCTCATCTTGTTATTTAACCACTTTCAGGTAGTTGAGTGAACAACTAATGTTGACCTTATTCTTACAACATCTTCCATGAGAGAAAATAGCTCTGTACTTCTGGCTCTCATGATTTTAGACTTACCATATTAAGTGAATATTAGACATACCTGTAACACCAAAACATCTGTGTAAAGATCTGTGGGTATGGCATAACTCTTGGAATTTTAAAATAGAGAAGAGTATAAAATATTAAAATATAACTCTACTACCTAATATATTTGAAATTATTTGTAAAAGTATACATTATACCTATGCAGTATTTTGAATACATACATACATATATATGTCTCAGTGAATATTTTTGTTTATATATGATTATATGCCTGCTGATATGATTCTACTTTTAAGGGAATCTACCTATTATGTCCTGTGATTTCATGTGCCCATATCTGTACTTTTATGTATATATGCATGTATTTCAAACAAATAGTCATATGTCTGTTAGTGTACATATAAAATGTATGTATTACAATTTCCATTTGATTTTTATGGTTTTATTTCTGTCATATATTTTTACATAAACATGAGTGAATATCAGGATATTTTAAATTACACATGATGCTTTTAAAGCTACCTTACATTAACTTCTCAAAAACTTTCACAGCATGCTTAAGTGATTTACCCAGTAAGAAAGCGAACCATTGCTGTACAAAATAAGCATGGTGTTTCGGTAGCAAGTGTAACCTTGATCATTTTGATAGTTATGATGGTAACATAGTCCTTTATACAGATTCTTAACAGTTTCAATATGTCTAAGTGTTACCTTAATCACTAATTTAGACATTCTCCTCTAATATTAAAACCATGACAGCCAGATACATGGAGAAATTCTCTTTTTTATAAAGTATGTTAAAATAGTTCAGGGCAAGCATTTTATGTGTATATTCAATCCTCTACCTCAGGAACATTCAGAGAAATGAACCAAACATCCCACTTTGAAGTTACAGAAATTAATCTCAAAACCACCATCAATGACTTTGCAAGCATATGAGCTTTAAATTAGTGATATTACTTCTATTCTGCTAGAACCTGGTACCCAGAGACATTCAAAATTGTACACATGATTATTATCATTTAAGTTATTAATTTGCTGTATGGGGATAGTATGAAAAGTTTATTGACCATATTTTATGGCAAAGGAGAGCGATTTTTTTTTCAGAAGAAATTTCAGTTGTTCATTTTCTTCCAAGTGATTTTGCAAATCTTTTAATTACTTTGGTTCATTCATCATTTAAAAATCCCATGTTCTCTGATCCGATGAAGACAAACCACTTAGGACTGACTTTTATAAAGTTTCTCACTCTGCACATTGTACAGTCGTGAGTCTCTGTATTTGTTCACATCAAAACAGACAGAGTTCCAGTGAGTACAGGGGGAAGTGGACACGAGCTCCAATCCATAACCAAGAAGTTATCTCCAGCTGTCATCCACTCACAAAGGACAAAGGTAGTTTTTCTGATGGACTCTCACTAGGGTTATTAAGCAAACACAAGCCCAGAAATAGATGGCCAACACAAAATGAATTCAGTAGTGTTTGGTTAGAATTTGTGACTCATGTCACTTTGGTTTTTTTTTTTTTTTTCATTTGTTTGTTTGTTTTTATTAATGGGAAAGAGTAGAATTCAAACCAGTGTTGTAAAACAGACGTATTAGAAGTTTAGTGAAATCTACCATGAAGTGGAAGTAGAAGGAAGAAAGGGGTTACAATAGAACGCTTCGAATCACAGGCTTTTTGAGAAGGCTCAGTGGTTTAGAGAATACCTGGGAAGGCAGAATCACAACATTGATTACCATCCTATTATGAATATAAAATTATGATTCCCTGCATTCTAACTTATTTTATTTCTTTAATAAATATACAAAAACAAAGACCATGCAAGAAATAGGACATTTCATTTTAAATAATTTGTTTTCATATTTCTATGATTATTACTTAATGTCTATATTTCCAAAATAATACTCCATGAGTGTTTATAAGACCATAAAATTCTAAGGACAGAATAAAAGTAAATAAAAAATGGAAAACAATTATAATAAGTGAATATTTTATGTTTATTTATTACTTCAGGTTACAACTCCATCACAGTATCCTCTTTCAACCTGTCATTCGAACAAACAATAGCCTACAGATTGAGAAAAAAATATTCACCAACCCCACATCTGACAGAAGGCTAATATTCAAAATTTACAAATAACTCAAAAGAAATTAAATGCCAAGAAACCAAATAATCCAATCAAAAAAAAAAAAAAAAGGCAACAGAGTTAAACAGAGAATGCACAAAGGAGGAGTCCCTAGTAGCTGAGAGACACTTGAAGAAGTGCTCAGCATCCTTAATCATCAGTGAAATGTAACTCAGGATGACTGTGAGATTCCATCTCACACCTGTCAGAATGGCTAAGATCAAAAGTTCAAATGACAGCACATGCTGGTGAGGGTGTGGAGAAAGGGGAACACTCCTCCATTGCTGGTGGGAGTTCAAACTTGTACAACCACTATGGAAATCAGTCTGACAATATCTTTGAAAAATTGGAATAACTCTACCTCAAGACCCAGCCATACCACTTCTGGGTATACATCCAAATGATTCCTCACCAAACCACAAAGACGTTTCCTCATCTATGTTCATAGCAGCCTTATTTGTAATAGCTAGAAACTGGAAGCAACCCAGATGCCCCTCAACCAAGAAATGGATTAAAAAACTGTGGTACATCTACACAATGGAATACTACTCAGCCATCAGAAACAACGAAATCATGCAATTTGCAGCCAAATGGATGGAACTAGAGAAGCTCATCCTGAGTGAGCTAACCCAGACTCAGAAAGGATGCACATGGCATCTATTCATTTATAATCAAATTTTAGCCATATACTATAGGGTAACTATACTACAGTCAATGCACCAAAGGGAAGAGGAACATAGATTTTGTAACCTGTCACAGAGACATTTTTTCCCTAGTGGTGCTGCCTTGTAGGCCCCCAGTGTATGAGGAGGCTCTTGGCCCTTATATGACTGCTGAACTGGGGCGGGGGTCTGATATGTAGGGACTCCTCCACTCCGGAGGAGTAGGATGGAAGGGATGGGGGTAGAGGGTGGGAGGGCAGGATTGGGAGGGGTGGAAAGAGGGTCATGTCACTTTGTTAAGGATTTTTATTTTTTGAGACAGAATTTTTCTGTGTACCCGGGCTGGTCATAAACTCAGAGATCCTCTTGCATCTGCCTCCTGAGGACTAGAAGTAACAGTGTGTGCCAACACTGCCCAGCAGTTTAGAAAATCTTTGGGGATTTTTTTTTTTGTCTTACTGATCTTTGCTTGTATATGATAGTTTCCTATCAATTTTTTATTCATATAGGCTCTCTCTCTCTCTCTCTCTCTTTCTGTGTGTTTTGTGCCTTTTCTTTGTTGTTTTGTTTTGTTTTTATTGGGTTTTTTTGCTTGTTTCATTGATTTGTTTTCCAAAGAGAAAGAAGCTGTGGCATTGGTGGATGGAATGTGAGAAGGATCTGGGAGGTTGGGAGAAAAAATTATATTCAGAATACATTGTATGAAAAATATTTTCAATAAAAATAAATAGATGAAATAAAATAAAAAAATCAAGACTATCATCCACAATTAAATGTAAAAAAAAGACATGTCATCATACTGAATATGATTTTTAGTTTCAAAGGGATTCCTACATCATCTATAATTGTGTAAGTTATGGAACCTAAATAAAGTATAAAGTATAATGAGATGGAGATTAAATTACTATGTATCATAGAGTATCCACATGCAAAAACAGAACACAATTGATCTCTAGAACTGCATGGTGATCAAGTTCATGATCATTAGTCTCTTAGTGAGAAAATAAACTAAGCAAACTACATTATTTAACTGAAGCAAACATCTAGAGTAATTAGAATGAAAAACATGTGTTATCAATTCTCTAATAAATATTCTTATAAAATGAAAGAAAACACTAAACCTGGTTAGTAAAACTTCCTTTACCTTTAGAGCATGTCAATACCATAAATGATCTTAACAATGTACCTATGGTTCACTGTTAATAAACACTAACTCCAAGACTTTTCCATCAGATTTTTTTCTTTCTATTTTTGCTGAGGTATCATTATGTGTTCTATCTATTTGCAGCATGTACTTATGCTTTCAGTTTTGCTCATGGAGAGTAATGCCAAGATATTAGTTGCCTTAGCTTATAATCTCATCCTAAACTTCAGTCATGCCTTGTTAGTTTCTGAGCTCTATATGAGTGTTAGATCTATACCTACTTCCTTCGTATCAGCTGTTACAATTCTAAAATCAGATCATTATACTTGTGTAGGAAACATATGTGTCTGTATCATAGATGCTTCAAATTTCTTAGAAACAGGAAATAATATTCTCATGGAGCTCCCATTTATCCACGTAATGTATTGGGGACATCAATAAGTCCATGGCTCTGTGATTGAATGAAAGTGAATGAAACATGAGGAGAGGGTGGACACTTGGCCAAGGGTGGAGCTTCCAGTATGGCAAAGAAAGAGGCATGGGTATTTCTCAATCAAAGGAAAATAAAGAATAAAAATTATATGAACAACAACAACAAAAAAAAACTACTTGGGTCTCTGGTGGTAGACCTGAGAAGAAACTCCAAATGGAAAATTGTCAAGAAGAAATATTCTGTTTCTCATTTTTTTGATTAGATTATTTGGTTTCTTGGTGTTTAATTTCTTGAGTTCTTTATGAATTATGGATATTAGCCCTCTGTCAGATGTGGGGTGCATAAAGATCTTTTCCCAATTTGTAGGTTGCCATTTTGTTCTAATGACAGTATACTTTACCTTACATAAGCTTTTCAGTTTCATGAGGTCCCATTTATTGATTGTTGGTCTTAGAGCCTGAGCTATTGATGTTCTGTTCAGGAAGTTGTCTCCTGTACCAATGAGTTCAAGGCTTTTCCCCACTTTCTCTTCTATTAGATTTAGTGTGTCGGCATTTATGTTAAGGTCTTTGATCCGTTTGGACTTAAGTTTTGTGCAAGGTGATAAATATGTGTCTAATTTTATTCTTTACATGTCGACATCCCATAGACAGAGCTAAACCGAGAATTCACAAAGGAGGAATCCCTAATGGCTGATAGACACTTGAAGAATTGTTCAACATCCTTAATCATCAGAGAAATGAAACTCAAGATGACTCTGAGATTCCATCTCACACCTGTCAGAATGGCTAAGATCAAAACTCATATGACAGCACATGCTGGCGAGGTTATGGAGAAAGAAGAACAATCCTCCATTGCTGGTGGGAGTGCAAACTTGTACAATCACTATGGAAATCAGTCTGGTAATATCTTAGAAAACTTGGAATAGCCCTATCTCAAGACCCAGCCATACTACTTCTGGGTATCCACCCAAATGATTTCTCACCAAACCACAAAGACATATCCTCACCTATGTTCATAGCAGCCTTATTTGTAATAGCTAGAAACTGGAAAAAACCCAGATGTCCCTCAACCAAAGAATGGATTGAAAAATCGTTGCACATTTGGACAATGGAATATTACTCAGCTATCAGAAACATGGAAATCATGCAATTTGCAGCCAAATGGATGGACTAGGAAAGCTCATCCTGAATGAGCTAACCCAGACTCAGAAAGATGCACATGGCATCTACTCACTTATAACTGGATTTTAGCCATATAGTACAGGATGACTATCGTACAACCAACACACAAAAAGGATAAGGAACATAGACTTTGTTACCTATTAACGGGACAATTTACCCTAGGGGTGCTACCTTGTAGGCCCCCACTGCAAGAGGAATCTCATAGCCCTCATATAACTGTTGAACTGAGAGGGGTTGATATATAGGGACACCCCACATCGGAGGAGTGGGATGGGCCAGAGAAGAAGGAGAGGATGGGTGGGTGGAACCGGGAGGGGTGGAAGGAAGGCACTGTGATGGAGATGTAACTTGAAGTAATTAATAAACACAAAAAAATTAAAATAGAAAAAAAAAGAAATACTCTGAGGAAGGATCAAGGCATTTGGACTATACCCCTCTCACTCCTCTCTCCAACATAACTCCATTCTACAGAAAGAAGTCAGGGTCTTCTATTCTAGGCAAGAACAATGCCAGCAACACCAGCAGCAACATGGAATCACTACCTTTCCCAGCTCCATCCCTAGAACCATGCATTACTTAGAATAAAGCACAGGGTTGATGTCTCCACTGAAAAGCCACTATTCTCAGAAAATACCACCAAGTGGGACCCCGGTTCACCTGCACAAAATGGAGACTAAATGGATCATGATCCCCAACTTGTTCCTGGACTACAAATAACACCAGATAGCCCCAGGTCTGGTGTCTCCTCCATGAGCATTAGCAGAGTCCTAAGCAGTCAGTTGTCACCACCAGCTCTGGTCTGGTGTCACAAGTATTCTACTCAAGGAGAAAAAGCCTTTTAGAAGAAGAGTTCCAGACTTCGTTGAGGGAACCATATAACCTGAAAATTGAGAAAATCTGGCCTAAATTTACAGGTAATGGAGAATGGCGGTTCCTAGATCATATAATGGGCAAAGCACTTGGAAGTTGAACAAAATAGACCAGGGGAAGAGGCCACCAAGAAAAGTATCTGTGGTAGCAGTCAGCTGCGGGAGTTGAAAAGTCTGTGTGTATATGCTAGGCTAGGATCACTCAGGACCACTTACAGAAAAGTGTGCAAAGTCAAAGACACTTTTCCAGTGATACACATATTGATAAACAGAGTTGATTGGCAGAAGCTTGATTGGTAGAAGTTCCACTTCTGGCCCATGCTAGACAAGCAATTTGAGTTAGCTGTTCTGACATGGGAGACTCTCACGAGCCTAGGCTTAAAGTGAAAATCACCACCATCCTTGGCAGTAAAATGTGGATTTTATACCCTCATCAGTGAGAGCCTCCAAGGTCTTAACCCTTTGTTAAAAATGGAGGAAATTATGTGAACTTTCTAAACTATAGTCATGGTCTCCAAGCTAATCTTGCATTGTCTCATTGATGGTAAAATAATCTACCTGATAAAAGGCTATGTCAGCTTTTGGGTTGTAAGTGCCTTACAAGGAAAAAGCTATGTATAACTCCCACAGAGCCAGTGGAGTTGTACATAGCTTTTTATTCTTGGAGATCAAGAATAAAAGACCAAGCAGGTATATCTCATGTGTGCTACACAAAGTACCAGAAGAACGAATTCAAAATACTTATTTGTCCAAGTATCTCAAAACAAAACAATTTCCAAGCACAGAAGAGCACATTCATATGTGTAGTAACTGCTAGTAACTACTCACTTCTAGCTGTATGTTAGTGTATGAATAGCTAACCATTTGTCAACTAATTGTATATTGTTAAGACTAACAAATCACACAAATCATTCTGTTTTAAAAGTTTTTGTAAAGACATTTAGAATCCAATAAAATGACTTGAACACAAGAAAAGCTACATGTCACATTGCTCACCTTCGAAGAGTCTCAGATGATAGAATAATATATCTACAAAGACTCCATCTTGTGATGGCAATTATATATGCAGATGACACTTTCTTGCTTGTGTGTAAATAAGATTATAATAAATTAAGAATATCCATTCCTAATCTACCTATATGTCCTATATGCATATGCACACAAAGACATACGTACTCACACCAATATCAACATTATTTATTTTAACAAAGATGATCAGTTAATCGAAAAAAATCTAAAAACCTGGCTATTCCTTTAATAAGCCGCCAGTCACCCACAATATTGTTGTTTTTAAAATATGCTTATTCAGAGATGAAAATAAATTTATGAAACTTGTCATAGTTTTCTTTCTCTTGCTGTGATAACCACCATGACCAAAATCAACTTGGGGAGGAGTGGGTTTATTTTATCTCACAGCTCACTGTCCACAGCTGACAGAAGTCAGGGTAGGAACCTGGAAACAGGAACTGAAGCAGAGGCCAAGAAAGCAGGCTGCTTACTAGCTTGCTCAGCTTGTTTTATGTACTAACTGGGACCACATGCATAGGGGTGGCAATACCCACAGTCCACTGAGCCATCCCACAGCAATTACTTGTCAAAAACAACAAAACAAGCAAAAAAAATCAAAGGTCCACAGACATCCTCACATATCATTTCAATGAAGGCATTTCCTCGATTTATGTTCATTTTTACAAGATGATCCTAACTTATGTCAAGTTGATAAAAAAAAAAAAACCTAACCAGCACAAAATTAAAAGCAGGACATCCCTTTGAATGTGAAAATCCCACTATCCACATCAATTTATGTAGAGAGCTGCGATGTGCCGCGCCTTAAAGATGGCGCCGGTTTCCGCCTTCCACCAGCCCGACGGTGAGCGCTCTCAGTGGTAAACAAGTCCATATTTGGCAAAGACCACTGATCTGGCTTGCTTCCGCATACATGGGCCTCTAAGATAGCACCACGTGGCTTTACTTGATTGGCTGTTCATATAGTATTTAGCCTGTGGGTTGGGTCTGCCCGGGCTTTCGGAAGACTGTTTTCAAGGGACCTGAATAAACTGCTGGAGAAGAGCTTTTGTGAGTTGCGTCATCCTTTCTGGTCGAGGAGGACGCGACAAGTGGTGGCCCGTACGGGGACCCAAAAAAGACTAAGAACTCCTGCAGTCAGGGGCAGCGCTGGTAAGTTCCTGGGATAAATTAGGACAATAAAGTTTCACGGAGATAGTGAACAAAAGGTAAAGTTTCGCGGAGATTGCGAACAAAAGGTAAAGTTTCGCGGAGATAGCTAACAAAAGGTAAAGTTTCACGGAGATAGTGAACAATAGGTAAAGTTTCGCGGAGATTGCGAACCAAAGGTAAAGTTTCGCGGAAATAGCGAACAAAAGGTAAAGTTTCGTGGAAATTGCGAACTAAAGGTAAAGTTTTGCGGAAATAGCGAACAAAAGGTAAAGCTTCGCAGGAAGTTGCGAACAAAAGGTAAAGTTTCGTGGAGATTGCGAACAAAAGGTAAAGTTTCGCGGAGATAGCGAACATACGGTAAAGATTCGCGGATAATAGCGAACATACAGTAAAGTTTCGCGGAGATAGCGAACAAAAGGTAAAGTTTCGCGGGGAAGCTGCGAACCGAAAGTAAATTTTTAAACATGGGATTGTCTGAGTCACATCCAATTTTTCTGGCTCTTCAGGAGTTACTTTTAGCTAGGAATTTGAAACTTAACATTGCCTAACAAAGGGGAAGTGAATGGCAATCTAACCAAGGTTATTCAGGATCCCCTGGAGCCTTTCTCAGACTTCATGGCTATAATGGCTGAAGCAGCTGGAAGGGTATTTGGAGACCCTGATTTGGCAATGTCCTTAATTAAACAACTTGTGTATGAGCAATGTACAAAGTAATGTAAAGCAGCTATCACCCCTTATAAGAACAAGGGGTTGGAAGCCTGGATGCCTCAGTGCAGACTGCCGCTACCTTAAATAATTTGTCAGCCAATGTAGCCATGGCCTTGGATGTATTGTGGCAGGTGGCCCAGATTGGCTGTGAGTGGAAAATGACTGGTTTGTGTGTGACCTCTGTGCCATATCAAAATTATACTGTAGCTGCAAATTTGTCTAAGCAACTCTCTCAGTATCTTACAGGAAAATTGGTCTGGCGAGTTTGATAAGCTGATGCAGAATCTGAGAACTGCCATCGTGCATGTGAATTCCACCCGGGTTGATGTCTCTGTTGCTGAAGGACTGTCGACATGGATCCTCCGAGCCATGAATCATCTGAGGGAATGGGTGCCCTAGGAGGCATGTTCTTCCTAGTCAGTTTCATTGCCCTATGGTGTATCTGTAAGATGAGGATTTCACAGAGGAAAAGTAATGCCATGCTGGTGCAAGCCTTTGCTGCCTTGGAGGCTAGACAGCCACGCTGGGCACCTTTTTGTAAAGGATCCACAGGAGAGGAAGGACCTTTTCCCTGGACTGGATGTCAGGAGCGCAGAGCAGTTTGGGTTCAACAAGATTATTTTTCCTTTAGCCCCATGATTAGTAATATAGTGAATAAGTCTTGTACAGGAACTAGGGATCCTCAGCAGACTGCCACCAATCCTTTTGATTTGTGGCTTTTGTGTGGGGTAAATGGAAGTTGCATGGACTTGGGACCTGTCATTATGCTTGGGGGAGGAGTTTATCAAAGAGGTAATTTTTCCCTAGGGTCCGCTACCAAATTGGATTTTTCTAGCGGTAGTGGCTCTGGTATTTGGAAATCTTTGTTTCATTCTTACCGCAATAAGATCTTTTCAGCCTCGCCAATGTGTCTCTGGCCTCTTTTTCTGTGGATTGTAAGTAATGGGAGTGCATCCTTAGGTGAAGAAAAGTTAGTATGCACTCCGGACACATGTTTTTATGCCCTATGCTGGAATGCCACAGCCTTTCCTGTGGCTGTGGTGACTAGAATGCCTCGATATATACCAGTTCCTGTAGAGGCCCCTAATACCATGATGCTATTCAGGTTTAAAAGAGATTTTGGCATCACTGCAGCTATTGTTACTGCCATCACTATTGCTGCTGTGGGAGCTACTGCCTCAGCTATTGCCTTGTCTAGTTCTATACAGACTGCCAATGCCTTGAATAACATCTCAGCCACTGTAGCACAGGCATTGGATACCCAGACCTCTATGAATTCTCATCTCAAAGGAGGCCTTATGATAGTTAATCAACGCATAGATTTAATAAAAGAACAGATTGATTCTCTTTGGCAACTAGCACAATTGGGGTGTGAGTGGAAATTGCAAGGTTTGTGTGTTACTTCCGTGCAGTATCAAAATTTTACAAAGGCTGCTAATTTGTCTAGACAATTGTCAAAGTTCCTCTTACAGGATTGGTCGGCTGAATTTGAAAATTTGATGAGAGAGCTGAGAGCGACAATCATCCACATCAATTCCACTCGGGTGGATTTGAGCCTGGCTACTGGTTTGACTTCCTGGATACAGACGGCTATGGATCATCTTAAGGAGTGGGCGGGCGTAGGCTCTTTGGCGATACTGATGATACTAGCCTGTCTGGTTTGCCTATGGTGCATCTACAAAATGAGAGCCACACAAAAGCGTAATGCAGCCATGATTATACAAGCCCTTGTCGCCATTGAGGTGGGCCAGTCCCCTCAGGCATGGCTCGCTGCCGTGAAGCCTTAAATCTTCACTGAGCATAGTCCCTGCCCACTAAGGTATTCGTTCCATGGATATTAGGGTCTGGCAAGTCAATGACGGAGTTGACGGGTAAGTCTCAGCCACCTAAGACAGGGCAGTCCCGAGTGGGGAGGCTGACCCAGAGACGGGTAAGAGTTTGAGCACCGCCCTCCTACAGGCTCAGGCCCACCGTGAGATCCCCAGATATGGGGATTACGTAGCCTTTCCAGGGACTTCTACCAACTTTAAAAAAAAAAAAAAGGAGGAACTGTAGAGAGCTGCGATGTGCCGCGCATTAAAGATGGCGCCGGTTTCCGCCTTCCACCAGCCTGACGGTGAGAGCTCTCAGTGGTAAACAAGTCCATATTTGGCAAAGACCGCTGATCTGGCTTGCTTCCGCATACGTGGGCCTCTAAGATAGCACCACGTGGCTTTACTTGATTGGCTGTTCATATAGTATTTAGCCTGTGGGTTGGGTCTGCCCGGGCTTTCGGAAGACTATTTTCAAGGGACCTGAATAAACTGCTGGAGAAGAGCTTTTGTGAGTTGTGTCATCCTTGCTGGTCGAGGGGGACGCGACAAATATATATATTGGATTCTAAAGAAAAATTGGTAACAAGACATCTAGTTCAAGTTTTGACATATACCTACTCAGTGAATAATCCCAATAAACAATGCTTCTTGGTGAAAAGTAAGTCTTTCTATTTGTGTGTGTGTGTGTGTGTGTGTGTGTGTGTGTGTGTGTGTGTGTCTACTTATGAACATAAGCATACCAGGGAGTCTTTTTGGAGATCAGATGAAAGTTCCTGGGGTCAGTTTCCTCCTTCTTCGACTTCTCTGTATGTTAGATGTTGTGTTAGGCTTTTTTGTTGTTGTTCTATTTTATCTCAAAACACATATAAAAATAACAAGTTGACAGCTTCCAGAAAGTCACTGTTTGTTACTGCATTCTCTGTATGTGAGTATAAATGTGTTTTATCTACACACACACACACACACACACACACACACACA
>CAJQZJ010032342.1:4457869-4503049 GCA_907164525.1 Lophiomys imhausi
ACACACACACACACACACACACACACACACACACACACACACACACATACACGTTACATATTATACACCCTGCCACAATTGCTATGATGTCTTGGATAACTATTTTTATGCTATAGATTTTCTAGCTTCTTAATTCAAATACTTCTTATGTGCCAAATAAAAGTTAGTATCTCCATATCCCCTGCTGCTAGAGTTTCAGCCAGAGTCTTAATATCCCCTGCTGTTAGAATTCAGCCAGAGTCACCCCCATATCTTCCCAGGGGCCTACCCTGTTGTCTCAGAGATGCTCTCCTCCCCCTGATGTGCTGATGGGGGTGGGATGGTAGAGTTCCCCTGGGGGTGGGCTCCCCTTTTCTGGGGAGAAGGGGGAATCTGGGGGAATGGGCTAGAGGGTGGGACCCTGGGGAGGGGAAAGAAGGGCCTGTGATTGTGATGTAGAATGAATGAATAAACTTACAGACAAAAGAAAATAATGCACCTACATAAATAGGTCAAGAAAAAGTTAATATCTATATTCTTCACTTTTATCCTAGGTATGACTAGTGCATAGCATAAGTTAAAGGAGGTAGAACCTATTTTAGCTCAAGGTTCAGGGAATGCAGTCCACCATTCCAAGGGCATCATGGTAGTGGAAGTGTTTTTGACAATTGGTGGCAGCATCTTGTAGCAGAGCTTGCTCACTTGACACTGACCTTCGAAGAGAAAAAAGTGAATCAGGGACACACCATTTATCACTCCATGGCCCACTCCAAGCAACCCACTTCTGCTGAAGCCTCGCCTCTTAAAGTATCCACACCCTCTGGAATCAGGGCTATCGGTGGGGAAAAGAAGGGAAAGGTTCAAGGACTGTACACCTTCAAACATTAACAATGTTTTTTTCCTCTCTGCATTTTATTTTTGTATAGATTTTCTTAAAAAGAAGATAGAACCTTCACTGAAGTATAAGAAAGCACAGTGAACAATGCCATGAAAACTAAAAATTTATTTGCACATCTATGCCACATTGTGTGATGTGTTTACTTCAGAAAAAGTTAAATAGCAAGGCTTAGTGGAACAAAGCAGTTATATATTGTGAAGTGTCCTTGGATCTATGTGATTAAAGTTAATAACCACTCTTCCTCAATTTTATATAATGCAGGATGATAATTTTGTTTGGAAAGTAATAGGGGATAGGAAAATAGAGGAAGAAATATTTTCCACTCCAGCAACCTGCCGAGGAAACATACAGCTGAACTTCAGAACAGGAAGTCCAGGCTTGAAGAACTGACATTGAAAAGTGCAGCAATAGGATGTTTAAATATGTTAGCCCTTTGCTGTCCCTTCATGTTCTTTATAAGCACCAGATAATGTTTGGCTCCTGTGGGTCTGTCTAAGACAGTGGCTTTCATAGGGACAGGTCATAAATACTGTCCTGCTGTTCTATGCTTTACTGAGGTTGAGGGTAATTGTGTGAACCTTAAAAATATATTGGTAGCATGACCCCATGCCCCCTGTGAGCACCACATGAAGAGAAAATCATGAGCATAGAAAGTTTCCATTTTATTTGAAGGGTCACAGTGGACAGGAAGGAACAACACTGAGCCCCTTGGCATGTACAATGATCTAAAACTATTTTATAGAACTCGCTTTGACTGAGGGAGGGAGGAAGGAAGTTATACTACTGCCTCTTTTGAAAAGCTGATTAGCACATGGGAAATTTCTTCTCTTTTCATTTAGTCTAAGATACCTTGTAACTAAAAGGTGAGCTGTACGTTAATGAAGTAGGCTCAGAGCTTCTTGGATTTCCCAAGTGTCTCAATCACAAAGTCATTATTTTCAAATGGAAGTTAAGTAGTGCTGACAACCTGAGAAAAACCTCTGTAGTGGTGAAAAAAAATGAAAGGAGAAATGGGAAATACAGCCTTACCTTCTCCTTCTGAAGTGAATGTGTCAACTGAGGCCTGCCACCCCAGATGCAGGTCTCTCAGTCCTCACCCTGGAGTACCAAGGTGTGCCCCCACCCCTTCATGTCCTCAGATATCTTTCCAGGTGCTCTACATTGTAAACAATTAATAAGGTAAGAATTTTAAGCAATTCTCTTGAACACATTGAGGACATTGTTAGAAAGATTCTTAGGCAGAATATCTAGTTTCAAACATAAATCTCTGTTCCAACAATAGTACTAAAGGGCATAGAAGAAAAATAAATGGCAGTCTAACAATGTGGTTTGAAAAGGTCTGTATAATTTATCATTTCCTAGTCATAAATAACAGCTTCTCTACTTGTTACTCTGAAATTTTATTTTGGAATAACAGAATAATCCATTAATCTTTCCTGTTTTTTTGTGTATATGGTTATTGTTCTTTTTTTATTGAGAAGGTCTCACTATGTACCCCTAAATGAGCTGGAATTCATTATATAGACCAGGTTGGTTAGACTTGTAGTGATCCTGATGCCTCTGCTTCTTTATTCAGATGTTGCATACGTTTTAGGTTCATGGCAAGATAGTGGCCTACTTAGAATAAAAATAATATATTAATTGGAAAGCTCCCTGAAGGGAATTCAAAGACACAGACTCGAGTCCTACCTTTACCATTTTATGTGTCTGTTTCTGCTATTGAAAATTCTTTCTGTCATAGGAAGAGCTGCCTTGATTACATGCTGCAATACTGGCCACCAGATGGAAACTTAGAACTTCTCAGATCTCAGATCTCAGATTCAAATATCTAACTAATTCAACAGCTGGGATAGTTTCCCCAACCCTTCTTTCCAATCCACAACAATGACTGGGGATATGGATTTGATAGTAAATTCCTGCTTGTCAACTTGTAATGAGATCATCTCTCCAAAGTCTTGTACTAGGGAACTGAGCAGGAAAACTTCATAAATACATCTGAGTATTAAAGTAAATAGCATATTGAAGTCACTCAAAAGGAATATAGATGTTATCAAAAGGAAGCCATAGGTATTAAAGCCACCAGATATCTACTGTGATAGCTGTGGCACAATGTATGAAAGATAGCATGAAAGTTTGAAAACTTTAGGGATAGACCGAATCTATGGCCTCATTTCTCTCGGCATAGACTTTCATAAGTTTCCTAATGTGTGCATCACAGGGTTTTCACTAAGGAAAGATAAGGCCAGTCTTCCATCGAAGCAAATTAAATCTTCATTGAAGGTCAAATATTTTAAATTTACATATACATTAAATATAGTTATTTGCTTATGTATTGGCTTAATCTTATGAGTAGTTACTGAAAAAACAAATAACTATGTTTAAGTGCATTTATTTATCGATACAGCTAAGAACAGAAGGATGGTTCCTTCCAGAGATATGGGGTCCTACTTTGCAGGGTACACGTTTGCAATGTCTAAATGATCCATTTGTGAAATATCAGCTTGGTCTTCAGGTTCCATATCAGGCTTTTCTGGCCCACCAGAACTAATCCCTTTATTCTGAAATTTTCTTCTTAATGTGTCAAAATAAGCACAAGCACTCCTAATTTCCTTTGCAAACATAACTTCGTCAACCAAAAGAAGAAAGGTCCGAGCATAGTTCTTTCATTGCATTGATTGATTCTGATATTTGATGATAACTTTGTGATGATTAACTTTCTACTACAGCAAATTGAGTCTATGTATTAAGTCATTTTTGCACATCCATATCCAATCCAAGTTTAAATCAGTTCTTAAAACTGACAGATCAAACCACAGTGAGTCATGGTTTATTACCTTGATATAAAGACCTGTAAAATCAACTGAAATTTTCTTTTCCTCTTCCTTTTATTTTTTTTCTTTTTAACTTCGGTTTCTTCCTAGCAAGAGTCTTTTTCTCATTAATGCTAAAGTGACCCTGTATGTACACAGAGAAAATGACTTAGATAGAGGGCCAGGTAAAAGAGATAATGTGGATGTTAAATTTGTTTTAAAGATAAGCACTATCACTTCAAGGGAAAACATATTTAAGAAAAGGAAAAGGGTTTTGGTAGATAGTATAGTCTACTGTCAACACCTGTTCACCTCTATGAAGAGGAAATCTCTACCTCCCATGACAGCAGAACAGCAATATTGCAACTGTTCCTATTTTCTAAACTTCTTTGAAGTTTCATAGGGGTCATGGGGTTTGTTTTTGGACAATGGACTAAAAAATTAATAATATGTGGCCTTTACATTGATGCTGTTAGAATAAGTGTCTCCTCAAGTCTGTCATTCTCATAATGATGACCACAAATTCATATATCCAGGTAGAAACATCACAAAATTTGGAGTTATGGACCTCAAGGGCATGAAATGAAGGAGAAATTTATTTCATTACCACAAGCTAATCACGATGGAGGAGCAGGTTTAATTTGCTCAACTGCTATTATTTTGAGCTGCAAACAACTGTTCTTTAAAAAATTGATAAAAGATAGAAGAGTATTTTATATGATATTTCCCTCACTCTGTTGTTCTACACTTTATGGAAGAAATTGAAGATACAAATAAGTTCTCTTGTTATTATATTGTATATTTAACAAATATCACACATCATGAAGTGAATCAGATTATTAAAATATTTTCCAGTGGTCAATAACCCACATATATTCATGGATGTCAAGATGTAGTCATATTTAATACATCTGTAAGACTATTTTCAGGGGTCACAGTCATAGTTTGATAACATGCCTTTAACAACTGTTGATTAGTGATTTATCCTCATTAAGAAAAATATTATTTTAATATGATTTTAATGAGAAAATATTTTGTATATGATGACAATGTTCATTTGATATCGTATACCAAGGGACCTATAAACCACAGAAAAGTAATATAAAACTCACAGCATCTAATTATTTCAAATAGCTTAAGTAACTTGTTCAACTCTCATCAAAATGTTTTTGATATGTTATCAAAGAATAGAATTCTGCTGTCTTTTGCCTATATATTAAATACCTATTTTGCTACTGCTGTTGTTGTTGTTTGAGACAGGGATTATCTGTGTAGCCCTGGCTTTTCTGGAACTTACTTTGTAGACCAGGGTGGTCTTGAACTCATAGATCTCCCTGTCTCTGCCTCCTAAGTGCTGAGATTAAAGGTGCACACACCACTGCTCAGCTAGATAATTCTAGGTCATGTTATAATTGAGGAAATAGCATAAGCACTGAAGCAAATAAGATTTAGTTGTTTACAACATAAAACCATAAACACTGAACCATATAGTAGAGAAAGTGGGGAATACCTTTGGACTTATTGGCACAAGAGAAGACTTCATGAACAGAACACTTTTAGCACAGGCACTAAGATAAACAAATAATAATTAAGACTTCATGAAACTGAACAGCTTCTGTAAGCCAAAGGATGCTGTCATTAGGACAAAGAGGCAGCCTATAGAATGAGAAAAGATTTTTACCAACTCTACATTCAATAAAAGGCTAATATCCAAAATATACAAAGAACTCAAGAAACTAGATGTCACAAAAACAAATAGCCCAACTAAAAACTAGGTATAGATCTAAATCGAGAATTGTCAACAGAGGAAACTCAAATGTGCAAGAAACTATCCTACAAGCAACAGACTGAAAGGAATAGGAACATGGACTTTGTTACCTGTTAGTGGGACACTTTGCCCAGGTAGAGCATCCATGTAGGCCCCAGTGCAAAAGGAAGCTCTAGCCTTCATATGACTGATGAACTGAGGTGGGCTGAGATGTGGGGGCACCCCATACCTGAAGAGTAGGATAGGTGGAAGAGGGGTTAGAGGTTGGGAGGGTTGGACTGAGAGGAGTGGACGGAGGAGGTTGTGATGAAGATGTAACTTGAAGCAATAAATAAACATAATTAAAAGAAAATAATCAATATCCTTAGTCATAAGGTATGTATTCACTTATATGTGGATATTAGCCATTAAATAAATTAAAATCAAGCTGCAATCCATAGACCCAGATAGGTTAAGGATAGAGGAAAAGACTAGGAGGAACATATGGATCTCCATGGGAGGGACAAATAGAATGGATTTTACAGGTTGACAAGGGACAGGTAGTTATGAAATAGAATGATCAGGAGGAGAGGAAGAGGGAGATAGTGTTCAGAGAGGAAATGTGAGGATAAACAGCTGAAATCTGAGGAATTTGAGGGGTAGTATGGAAACCTAGTGTGATGGAAACTTTCTAGAATATATGAAGGCAATCCTGTTGAAGTCTCCAAATAACGGCAGAGACAGATTCCCAACTGGGCATCTCTTGTCACTAAATAAAGCATCCAGTACCAGGACTGGGTTATATCCAATTGAGTTGTTGGCAAAAGAGGACCCATGGAGATCCCGACACAACTCAGGCTGTTGGCAAGAAAATAGGTTGCTCTCCACAAATCAATAGCAAAGCCTCATTGCTGAAGACAACACCACATAACTCACTGAACATGGGGAGGTTGAACTAGTGCCTACATAGAAACTTCACCTTCATGTTCTAGTGTCTTTAATATAGGGAGAAACTATTCAGGCTATCAAAAAAGAAATATAAAGTCCAAAACAGTCACAAAGCCTTTGATTTACAATGCTCCCCTGCCTACAAATTATGCTAGGGCAATGGTTCCATAAAATTTGTGGGAGTAACCAACCAACTTCGGACTTGTCTTATTCAGCCATTACTAGAAAAGCTTCCTCCTTCAGCAGATGGAACAAATACTGGGAGGCTCAGCCAGACATTACACAAAGAGGGAGAGACCTTGGAAGAACTTAAATGGGATGTCTCCATCAAATCCCTCACCTGAGACTCTAGGGAATCCCAAGGAAGAGAAGGTCAAAAGATTGTAAGAGCCAGAGGCGATGGAGGACACCAGGAGAACAAGACCTACACTGACTGAGAAAAGCTCATATGAACTCACAGAGACTGAAACAGAAAGCACGTGATCTGCATGAGTCTGTACCAGGTCCTCCGAGTATATTTTATAGCTTTCAGTTTAGTATTTTTATGAGATTCCTGAGTGTCTGAATGAGTGGTTCTCTAATTCTTGTGCCTTCTCTTGGGCTCTTTTCCTCCTATTAGGTTGACTTGTTCAACTTTTTATTTTTTCTTATTGCATTTTGTTATATTTATTTCTTATCTCTTAGGAGCCTGTTTTTTTTTTTTTTTTTCTAATGAGACACAGAAAGGGGATGAATCATCATGGAAGGGAAAGTGGAGAGGACCTTGGAGAAGTGAAAGGAGAGGGCAACTGTAATCTGGAAATAGTGTATGAGAAAATAATCTATTTTCAATAAAATGGGGGAAGATATTTGAGCTTAAGTAAAGCTCATACGTTCTCTTGGGCAGGCATGACTGAATACCTCAGTTATTGTAAGCCTCAGTTTACCTAACTATGTGATGTTCATAAAATATGTTGTGATAACCACAACACTGTGGATAATGACCAGGGTTCATTAATAATAATTATGCAAGGGTAACAGAGAGAACCCAGGAACATCTCGATAAAGAGAAATTTATAGTCTCTTAGTCATCTATTCCATTAAAATGCCTTAATAAAAGTGAATGCCACAAATTTCTTGAATTGAACATATTGAGATGCAGGATTTACAAGAAGTGATATGGTGAGACATGGCATTGAACCTCAGAAAGACTTATATCAGAGCATCAGAGACACCAAGAGTCTATTGAATCCCCTACTTTTGACTCATTATTCCAGGCACTGAGAAGCGTAGCATTTGAATTATTGGAATTCCAGGAATAATGTCTAGGCTTCAGAGAATCATCCCTTAATATTTCTCCCCATTTCTGTGTAACAAAAGTCAATGGATTCTCAGGGATGTGAAGGTTTTCAGAATGATTGCTGAAGTGGTCAAAAGGCTTTAGACCTAGTATAAAGAGGATTGATGCATTTTAGAATTTAACAAATACAACAGCATATTAGTATTCAGATTTTTTTTCAATACAACCGACAGGTGCATTGTCTCAGTAGGTAAATATCCTTGCCTCAAAAGCCTAGGAACCTAAGCTTGGCCCCCAGAAGCCAAGTGTGTGTGTCAGGCATGCATGCAGTGGCTCACACCTGTAATTCCAGAAATCATATAGGTTGGCTAAACTGGGGTGTGCAGCACAGCTTTTGACAGGATGGAAGTTATCCTCTGACTACCACATGCACACCATGACCCATATGTGTGTACCCACACACAGTGAATAAACATATGAATACCTCCTTACTGAGACAATATTTATTGCTTGCTACTTTTTTGTGTAACAATTCCTGGATACAGGGGTAACAAGTACAATCTATACAATTGAGTGAAGGGGCAGCTGAGGTTATTTTATGTCATTTTATTTTTATTTACTTTACATATTTTTCTGAAAATAGAGTTAAAGCTTACATACTTTCAATATATCTTTATTTCACTTTTATTCAATTCTTTTGTGATAGTTACTAATTTCCCAGTCCACAGTCTCACGGCAGGCAAGCCTATACACATTTCTATGGAGTGTACATAATTTGAGGAAGTAACGTGGTCAGTAGGAACTTTGTCTTCCAAATAAAATATAAAGGATCCTTGATGGTTGCTAGCATTTCTGAATGTAGGGGTGAGGACACAAAGTGCCTTTCAGGGGAATAAAGGAACCAATATCTTTCCGTACGAGATCTATGATAGATCTGTGTGCAGAGGTTGAAAGTAGCAGAATGGAAAGAGATATTTTAAGTAAATATGTAATTAATAAAAATGGAAATATCTGTGTTAATATCAGACAAAACAAACAATGTTATTAAAGACTGAAATTAATAAACATTCCTGTGATCTGACATTTGTAATCAGAGACTCACAGGTGCTGTCCACCTGCCTAGCCATCTGTCATGAGTCCATTGTAATCAGAGACTCACAGGTGCTGTCCACCTGCCTCGCCATCTGTCATGAGGCCATTGTATACATGCTTTGAATATACTTTATCCCTCCTAAAGCTTATGTTGAAGACTAACTCCCATTGTCAGGTATTGAAAGGGTGCAAACGTAATCTGTCTATAATGTGTGTGGGTATAACGAATGTTTCTGTAGGTTCCAAGTAGGTAAAGTCATCACTGTGACATTCCTGTGATTATTTGGGGGTTCAGAGTGCTTCCTGTATCTTACCATGTGATGCCCTCCATGATCTGGGGACTCTGCCAATGGGAATGCCCTCATGAGGTGCTGCACCTTGGCCTTGAATCAGAACTCTAGGCCACAAGAAGCCTCTTGTCTTTGTAATTTACCAGATGAACCACAACAATGTGATGTACTAGATGAGAGTGGGCAGTCAGAAAGTAGAATAATCACAACAAAGCAAAATCCATCAAAGTAGTATTGTAGATGGACAAAAGAAGGAGAAAAAAAATCACACCAGATCTGAATATGAAGCCATACACTGCAGATGAGCAGTCTCAACAGCCTTCCCATTATCACCACCCTGTGTCTGATGTTTCCACCACCCAGACCATACTCTTAAATCAAAAATCTCCCAGCGTTGTGTAAAGTACAAAACACATTAACTCTGAGGAATAGCAGATAATTGAAGTTACTTAAGAGAAAATATCATGTGATTGATAAAACTATTTATAGAGTAAGAAAAAACATTATGTAAAAAAGTGTAACCTTTTGAAATGATGTTGCTATCAAATAAAAATACCTAAGAGCCACATTGCAAGTGAAAGTCAGTCCCTTATGTCTTTGCTAGTACAAAAGACAGGTGTATCACCACAGGTTTGAAACAGTCACTATGGAGGTCAGTCTGGTGATATCTTAGAAAACTTGGAATAGCTCTACCTCGGGACCCAGCCATACCACTTCTGGGTATACATCCAAGTGATTCCTCACCAAACCACAAGGAAGTTTCCTTATCTTTGTTCATATCAGCCTTATTTGTATTAGCTAGAAACTGGAAACAACCCACATGCCCCTCAACTGAAGAATGGATTTAAAAACTGTGGTACATCTACACAATGGAATATTATTCAGCTATCAGGAACAATGAAATTATGCAATTTGCAGCCAAATGGATAGAACTAGAGAAGCTCATCCTGAGTGAGCTAACCCAGACTCAGAAGGATGCACATGGCATCTATTCGCTTATAGTAGGATTTTAGATATAGTGCAGGATATCTATACTACAACCAACGCACCAAAGGGAACATGGACATAGACTTTGTTTCCTGTCAACCAGACACTTTTCCCTAGTGGTGCTGCCTGGTAGGCCCCCAGTGTATGAGGAGGCTCTTGGCCCTCATATGACTGCTGAACCGGGGCGGGGGACTGATATGTAGGGACATTTCACTCCAGAGGAGTGTCATGGAAGGGATAGGGGGTAGAGGGTGGGAGGGCGGGACTGGGAGGGACAGAAAGAGGACACTTCAGGATGGAGAGATGGCTCAGCAGTTAAGAGTGCTTTTCCTAGCTGCTCTTCCAGAGGTCCTGAGTACAATTCCCAGCAACCACATGGTGGCTCACAACCATCTATAATGAGATCTGGTGCCCTCTTCTGGCATGCAGGTGTACATGCAGTCAGAACTCTAGATACATAATATATAAATAAACCTTTTAAAAAAAACAACACATTTAAAAAAAAAAGAAAGAAGACACTTCAATGCAGATGTAACCTGAAGTAATAAATATTTAAAAAATAGAAACAGTCATTATTTGCCACTGCTGACACTACATAGTAGACATTCCTGTCTTTACTCAGCAGTGACAAATAATCATAATGGTTCAGTCTAAATTACATCACAAGGGAACTGAGTCAAAAGGCAGAAGTCCACTGGATTGAATCTATATTGTTACATCCTGATGTATCTTTTACTAGTCTCAGATATATCCCAACTTCAGATGAGAGGACAACACCACAGGGAAGGAATCAACCACACATCCAATCAGAAGGATCTGTGAGCCAAGCATCACTGTAGATTGCTGCAGGTGCAAGGGTGAAACAATGGCCTCAGAGCTCTAGGGCCTTGGCATTCTTCTGTTTTAAAATAATCTCATCTCCTAAAAAATGAATCTCCAGATACCATTTAGGTATCTCCTTTTCCAAGAAGTCTAGCTGTACGACCTAGGGCATGCATCTAAATTCTCTGTCCTCTGTGTCTTCACATACACAAAGGAAGAGCATCATATGATTATTGCATGGTGATGTAAAGTATGAATTAAAAAAAGAAAACTTGCTCAATGATAAGTGCTTGGTCAGTGTTATCTCCAGGGGTGCAGCTTTCCTGAGCCTTCACTGGGGTTATGTCTTTCAGTGACATAGTTACTTTCAAGTAATCCCTGCATCTGTAACTGAGTCGTTTTACACACACACTTGTAAGAAACACCAATTTATTATCTGGTTCACTAAGTTGATTTAAGTGGAATCATTTCTCTAGCCTATTGTCAGTGCCTTTCCTGGGGTGAAGAGATGTCTGTTTACAAAGCAAGTGTCATATGACACAATTAGTGTCCAGATTGGTACCAAAAGAACCAAAGGTGAGTCGATGCTCAACATTAGGGAGTTTAATGAACCAATCACTTGATAGCTAATAGATATGTATACCTTAAGCAAAGTGCCTGACTTTCTTGTTGCCTTAACTTACCTGTAATGGTTTGAATAAAAGTAGTCATCATAGGTCCACAGGGAGTGGCATTCTTAGGCAGGGTGGCCTTTTAGGGGGAAGTGTATCACTCGGAGTTGGTTTTGAGGGTTCAGAAGTTCAAGCCAGGCCCAGTGTCACTATCTATTCCTGCTAGTTGCCAATCTGGATATAGAAGACTCAGCTATCATGGTTCTCCATCACCCTGTCTGCCTTCCTGCCACCATGCTTCCCACCATGATGATAGGACTGAACCTCTGAACTGTAAGCCAGCCCCAATTAAACACTTTCATTGATAAGAGTTGCCCTGGTCATGGTGTCTCCTCACAGCAATAGAAACCCTAAGATATCACCTAAATCTTGAATTAATAATCAGCCCCATTGACATTTTTAGTCACTCTCTGTAATAATTGCTTTTCTGTTGTTGTGATAAAACACCACGACCAAAAAGGAATTGTGGAAAGGTTTATTTTGTCCTGCAGTTGCAGAGGGAGAGTTTACAATGTCAGCAGGCAGCTTGAGCAGCAAGCTGAACGAGCTGACCATATGCTCAGCTGCAAACACTGAGCAGAGGGACATACCTGGAAGCAGGGGTACAGCTACGAATTCCCAAGGTCCACCCCAATGACATGATTTCTCCGGCATGCCTCCATAACTTTCCCCAAAAAGCACCACCAACTGGGGACCACGCATCCAAATACATGAGCTGTGGTGGCCATTTTTCATGCAAACCACTGCACCCCTGAAAGTATGTTTATTGTGTCTTTATAGGTATATGCTCAATGCGTTACATTAAAAAAAAAAACCAGAGATTTCAGAAATTCAGTAAGTTTAACCTATGAACTCTTAAGTGTTCAAGTGTTTTAAATTAAAATTTTAATACTGGATAATTTCCTAAATTACCATCAATATCTTTGGTTCATGGACTCAACATCACAATTACTCCTTAAGGAATAAATTGTTTTAATAATAGTCAAAAATTAAAGTATTTGCTAATAAAAATATGAGAAAAAAACAATTTCTTTATAATATTATTTGACATCTTAGATTAAATATTCCCATTGCTTTTGGATAGTTGTCACATTTTCATGCCCATACTTTTTTCTCTTAGGACATAAAATAGTCTTATTCATAAGCGATTTTATGGTAACATTTTTAATAAAACAAATGTTTTTATGTATCTTTACAGTAATTGGTAGTTTTGTATTTGTTTTTTGCTTGTTTTTTTATTACTATTTTTTGGAGAATGTTAAAGACAGCATAGTGAGCTAAATATATATTTTTCTGTTCAGTGGGAAATTTAAATTTTTAGTAAATATTGACATCATAAGGTATTTGTACACAAACCCTTTAATATATTTTAAGATTTGCATCCATAGGACAAATTCAAAAACATTTTGAAGAAAGTACCTATTACTGCATATTTTAATGTTAGTACTGATGGATTTTGAACAAAGAAGCACAGATGGAAGAGCTCAGTAAATAAGGCACATGTAATATTGGTTTGCATCATAACTACTTACAATAGATCTTTGACTCCAATATTTTATAAATGCTATATTGAATTCCTTACTGAGAAATAAATTTTATCTCATAAAATTTAATTTTGCAGTTACTAAAGTATATGACATGTTGCCTGCAACAGATTATAGATTATTTCAAGATGACTTGGTCTACACAGAGGCACCTCAGTAGTCAGGTTCAGTATAGTCACCAAAAAGTAATTGCATAGGTAAAGTTATGCGCCAGCTGATGTTGTGTTAATTAGACAGTCGTGTTCTGCACGGCATTGCTAGTTTCACCTCACAGAGCCGCAGAAATTGCTACTTTTGAGCTTGATAAATTAGCCTTTGTTCATTTAGCTTTTTTTTTTTTTCTCGCAACAGAGCCTCATTCCAGTATTACAAATCACTGTTATCTGATGTCTTTGAATTGCTTCTCTTTTCAAACCTTAAGTGGAACAAAGAGCCTACTTCTTGCTACCTCCATATTTTGTTTTAGTTGAGCCAGATTTAGTTACTTGAAGGAAAAGGGAACATCATAATGATCATTGTCAGAAATGCTAGTACTAGATTAGCATATTTGCTTTTATTTTAATCAAAGCGGCCAACATTATGTAAAGTAGATTGCAATTGCAATTTATTGTCATTGATTTTTTTCCATCCAGAAGAATGTCTAGGAATAAAATAACTTTGCAAATTTAAATTTTCACCTAAATTTTATAAGGTTTGGGCTTAAATTATTTTTATTTTATTGTAATATGTAAATCATGGAAGCATAAGTGAATACTATTTAGGCATATATAAAGTAAGTGCGTCCACTGTTCTTGTTGAAAATCTAAGAGGAGTTTTCCCTCTTCCTTTACTGACAACCTGAACTTAGAAAAGTCATGGTGAGTAATTATTCCTTATTTTCCAGTGTTGGGGAAATCTATTGGAAAGCATTTTGTTTGCTTTAGAGCCCAGGGACATTTTTCTCAATGACTTGGAAGCCATGACTCTGATAGCCTAACAAGAAAGACAGTCCACTGTCTCTCGGTTTCTTTTCAGTCAAACATCCCTGAGCACTAACTACTGTCACAAAGATGGGAGACATGCACCTCCTCTTTATTTGGCCAGTCAGCTAACAAAGATGGCTGCCGTGACTACTGGCTACTTGAAGAATAAGCTTTATGGAGTGTGCTGGGTAGTTCTTATGCCAAGTTGACACAGACTGAGGCCTTCTGAGAGGAGGAAACTACAACTGAGAAAATATGCCTTCACAAGATGGAACTTCTGGCAAAGCTTTATAGCATTTTCTTAATTAGTGATTGATGAGGGAGAGCTTAAATCATTATAGGTGGTGCCACCCATGGATTGCTGGTCCTGGGTTCTCTAAGATCGCAGGCTGAGCTATCCATAAGGAGTAAGCCAGTAAGCAGTGCTCCTCCATGACCTCTGCATCAGTTCCTGTCCCCAGATTGCTGCCTCGAATTAATCCTTTGACTTCTTTGGATGATGAACCTTGATATGGAAGTGTGGGCAAGATAAATCCTTTATCTCCAAGCTGATTTTGGTCATGGTGTTTCATTGCAGCATTAGTAACCCTAACTAAGACAGGGAGAAATGGTGCCTTGAAGTCCTCTTTCTTTCACGTGTTTCAGTACAATTTTTAATCTTATTATTAAAGAAAATACAAGTAAAATAATAAGTAACTAATTTAAAGAAAGGTATTGGAAGTTGATAATATTCATTATCAATGAAGATTCAGGGAGAGCTCACATAGTGGTGACTGTCAGTAGTGAATTTCTATCCACAAACTTGTGTGATTTAACTCTAGCAATTTTATTCTTACAGACTGATGATCTCGGTGTTTTCTGTGTATGTCGTTACTTCCTAAGGACTGATTGGGAATCATCTTGAAGCAGAAGCATACCAAGTTTTGTGAGCTTGGCTCTATAAAGGATGGAATTTCTTCCTATTTCTCAATCACTTAGTTGATTGACTAATATATCTTCTACCAAGGGAGTGACCAGTGTTTGTGATTTTAAAGTAAAACTCAAAGAAATAAAATAAACATGAAGAAGTGGACACTTCCCAATGCTTTCAACATTTGAGTTAGGCTATTTTAAGCACATCTACTTCATTCTCTTGCACTCCAAGCTCCAAGGAGACTAAATGCTTTAGTGGGTTTTAAATATCTTTCCTGTTTCTACTCTTGCATTTTATTATAGGATCTCTTCTCAGTTTGATTTTTTTAAAAATTTTTTTAAAAATATTTTTAAACCAAATATTAAAATGATATCTACTTCATTAGTATTTGTGGTGTATTTATTGATCTGTATGTGATTTTAAGATTTATTTTTTATGTGTGTGTGTGTGTGTGTGTGTGTGTGTGTGTGTGTGTGTGTGCATGTGTGGGCACTCCTGCAGGTACAGATTCCCACAGAGACCAGAAGATAGATCTAGAGTTAGAGTTATAGGCAATTGTAAGGGTCTGATGTGGCTGCTTGGTAGCATGCATGCATACTCCTCTAGAAATCTGGCAAGTGCTCTTAACTGCTGTGTGTTTATGAGGCCATAGGTTATGTTCTCTCTATGAAACTATAATCCTCATAGGCAAATCTGTGGTTTATTTATCTCTGTGTTCTTCAAAACAAAAAGAGAACAGGATGGAGCACTTACTATATTGATAGCCAGGTGCATCATGTATAACAAAGTCTCAATTGATACCCACATCACAATTCACATATGCATACTGCCTCTTTTCATAATTTTAAATTACTCTGAATTATCTCCTATTACATAGGCAGTAGTTAAATTTCTTTAATAATAATTGCCATCTTCTTTGATGTTTACAATCAGAATACTACCACAATAAAAGTCAAAATAATCCTATTGAATCATTACTAATAAACAATAAATGCTAAAATCATTTTCAATATATCCAAAAAATTAAAGGTGAAAATCTATACACTTGAATAGATACTGGTTGGTATTATGGGTATTACGTACCTATTTCATCCTGATAGAAATATATATATATATATATATATATATATATATATATATATATATGCAGTAAATAATTTCTGGGTAGGAGCCTCTTTTGTATAACCACTAACAAGTAAGGCAAGGATCTTTGATATGTAATAATTCATGCTGGAGTGGACTTTTAGTGACATTGTCGCCTTTGATTCACCCATCCTTCTGTAACTCCTCATCCACACTCCTGTAAGCAACATAATAAAATTGCTGCTAACCAGGCAAAGATTCAGTAGAATCATTACTTTGGATTGCCATTAGTAAGTCCCCTATCTAGCATAACTAAATGCTTATTTACATTGCTCCAGGGAAAGTCATGTAACACAATTGTGTTGCATTTGGATTATTAATATTTATAATACATATATGATTACTAGGGTGTTGATGGTATTTCTTAGCCCGCAATTTATAACTGAACACACAGTGACCTGTTGGATTTTAATAAGACTTAAGCCCTGGGGCTGGGCAAATCTTAACCTCTAAGATAGTTTTCTATATCCCAGCCAACAAACCCCATAAACACTTGCATATGTTTCAGTTGTCCAGATCCCTGAGCAAGTTGTTCCAAGTCACATGCTCTTCTCCATCTAACCCATGGTGTCTCTTCTTTTCTCCTTCTCTCTCTCTCCTGGTGCTTCTCTCACCCACATGCCCATGTACTTTTTCCCTGTCTATCTCTCTTCTCCCAGCCCAGGCTGTAGGCCACTTTATTCAGCCAATCAGGGGTAGATTAGCAGGCAAGGTTACAAAAGTCATTCTAGGTACCATGAGGGTCTGCAATTAAAAGCCAACAGACAGACCTTAGGGAGAAAATAAATTAACATTAGACACATGGCATTCTAATTCAGACCAACCTCAGCAGTTACCCCTTTCTGCATAATTAAAAAGGCTATTATTGGCATATACATAATAAACTACATACAATAAGAATGGTTATGAAGCAATTATAAAAACTCTTCTGTAATACTTACATATATAATGTCCAGTCCATATGTATTTGGCAACTTAGGAGAAAGT
Organism: Lophiomys imhausi; assembly: GCA_907164525.1. Taxonomy (NCBI): domain Eukaryota; kingdom Metazoa; phylum Chordata; class Mammalia; order Rodentia; family Muridae; genus Lophiomys; species Lophiomys imhausi. The sequence continues at coordinate 4,474,942 of CAJQZJ010032342.1, forward strand.
ACCCTATTATATATCCAATCTTGGTGAGCTTAGAGTTCTGTATCCAAATTATTATTATCATACCTTGTATTAAACAACCTAAACTTTTTATTTAGAACTAAAAATGTTATTTTTAAAACATTTTCTAGATCTTAAACAACTTAAGCCTAATATGAGAGTAAACTATTTAATCTCCAACCTCATCAGAGACTTGAGAAAGGATAAAAACATTATCTGAGTAAGTAGGAATTTTAGGCAAGCAGCTTCCAAAACTACAGAATTGACAGACAGCAGACTGCCTGAACAGTTAGCCAGAATTCTCTACAATGTAGGAGCATGTCTTTAGCCTTCTGGCCAAGTTCATCTGACATACTTATTTGTGAATCAGGAAATATGAAATATTGCTTACTTGGTCTTGGCAGAGATAGGCCCATCAACTTAGACTGTGTCTAAGTCTCGTCCATTTTTGGACAGCATGTTATCTGCTAAGAGAGCAGGAGCCTTCTTGCCTGCTATCTCCTGATGGAGATTTTTGATGCTCATAATTTTCTTCCACATCAAATGGATGCTATCAGGAGTTGATATGTCTTAAGTCAAAGAATTCTTAAAATAATAAAACATCCCTAAATGCCATATTTTGTAGGCCTCTGAGGTTTCTGAAGACATCCATCTATTTATATTTATATAGTGTGTAATCGATCAATATCTATCTATCTACCTACCTATCTATCTCTCTATCTATCTACAGTAAATTGTAATGGCCAAGCATTTCTAATTATTTACTATCTGTTTAACCTAGAAAGCATATATATCTGTGATAAAGTAGACTAGTATCTGATATGACTAAGAGTTTGATTGGCTAACCATTAACTTGTATTACTTAACATCCTAAAAAGGACTGACAGTAAACCTTGTATTATTAATGAATTTTATAGGCACAATACCTACACAAGAATTGAAACATACCTATATGTGTATATCAAAAATAACCTTAAATCTGTATCAATGTAAAATAATCTATACTAATGTATCAAAAATAATCTTGTTTCCATATCAATATCCAAAAATCTTTACCAATGTATCAAAAATAACCTTATTATGAAAATAACAATAGTTCTAATTTAAAGAACAGATTCAATAATCTATTCTTATATTTTATCATTCTTATATTATAACCTGTATTCCTCCTCTTTCTTTTCAACCTGAATTCAAGTTTCTATATCTATTTTTTATCAAGACTGTTAAAACAGTAACTAATTCCTCTGAATGATAACAAACATCTGTAGCCCATTAGAATGACCAAAATATATTTTTCCATCCAATGCAAGAGAATAATAAATCCAAAGAAAAAGTGAGGAAAAAAATCATGTGGCCCCTTCAATACATGTTAAGATTTACAACAAAGGCTGATTCACTTGAGGTTGGATTGATCATGAAATGGGTTAACTTTCCACAACTGATATAGATGGTGTAACTCCTGTCAATAATTCCAGAGTGACCATCTTTATCTTTCTATGGTAAGGTGGTATGTCTTCCGGATGAATGTTTGGAAGTCATGCCCATACTCCAAATAGCTGATGGACTAGACACTATTTTAGGTCCCCAAGAGTAGCACATATAGGATAGGATCCTGTGGTATTACGAGTAGTAAGACATGCAACAGAGGCTCAACTATATTCCCAGAAATAGCTTGCTCATATGAGAGAGGAATTGCAATGAGAAAAAGGCATGCAGATGCTATCTTTCATGTTAACTTCTGATTCAGCAGGAAAATTAGAAGAAAAACAGATGATGATACAGAGGTGTTGGATTGATGTTTCCTACATTTGACAGGATGTGTGATAAAGAGAGTACAAAATAGATTTGAGCTCAGGAGTATTTCCAGCCATTATAATATTTGAGAATGATGAGAAGAAACAGACAGAGAGAAGTAGAAAGCTAGTTGAAGGGATAGAAGATGTTCCTTGGATCCAATCATTGATACAAAGTGAAAAATCCATGATTCAGCATGCAGGTGTGGACCTAAGTAATGATCCAGTATAGAAAATCATGATAATCAGCAAGTATTGCCCATCTGAATCTCTAAAAAAAGACTTGGAAAAGACATGAAAAAGAGGTGAATTTTAATTTTAATTTCCTTTTTTGTGAGGGTGTGGGTCATGAAGATGATAGGTATCGTCTAAGGCTGCGAGAGCAAGAACTTGAATAACATAATTATCTCTTCTGTGACAAAAGCATCAAAATCTACTGTAAGAATGGGGAATCAGTGCCTGGTGGGATGACTTATGTGAGTCCTTAGTAACGAGTTTAGTTGTGTCTGAGTCTCCATAAATATCAGGAACTGAGAGACACTAGAGTAAGGGCAGAAACTAATCAGGAAAATGGGCCAGAAAAAGGCAAAATTTGAAGCCCAGGTTACTGGGCCTAAGAGATGCATGTTTACAGACAAGGAAGAAGTTGACACAGTAGGGACCTTGGAACTGACAGTGGTGTTCAGAAGTTGCTGATTGCAATGTGAGGCCTGAGCTTTCATGGGGGTAGATCTGACTGTTAATCAGATTTGTAAAGCGCTTCAACCAAAAACAAAAGATGAGGAAAAGACAAAGCAGATGATGAGAACATGCTGGATCATGAAAAAAAAAAAAAAAAAAAAAAAAAAAACAAAACAGAGCTAGAATTTTGTAAAGCTGAAGTTCCTAGGTAGGAAAAAAAAAAAAAATGACAGAAAGCAAAAGCTAAGTAACAGTTTACCAAAGATGTTAAAGAGTGCTAAACGACAATGTTGTGCAGGTAAAATAAAGTTATCTCCTCTATATTAGTCAGGGCTACCAAGAGAAACAGAACTGATAGAATGGACCTCCGCCTATATAACTTACATCTGTCTAAACAGGATTTATTAATGTCTTATAGGCTGTGGTCCAATTATTCAAATGATGATTGTCTCCCTATGGAAAGTTCAAGAATACAGTAGTTGCTAAGTCCACAGGCTGGATGTCTCAGTTGGTCTTCAGTGTACATCTGAATCCCAAAGAAGTATGCTATAGTGCCAATGAAAGGAATAATCATACCAGCGAGAGCAAATAAACTTTGCCAGGCAAAGAGCAAATATTTCTTTCTTCCATGTTCCTTATATAGTCTTCCGTGAAAAGGTTTAAGGTTTGTCTTCATACCTCAAATTCGATCAAGAACAATTCCTCACAGGTGTCCCCAGCAGCTCAGACTTCAGTGAATTCCAGAAGTAGTCAGGTTGACAACCATCACACTCTTAGCGTATTCTGTGCAGGTTTTCATACTGTCAGAAAATACTTGGGGAAATGCTACTGTTTTCTTGAGTAGATGAGATGTGCCTGTCAAATTGTCTTCTACATTTCAGTTTAGACCCAAAGATTACTGGTGCTGTCAGTTTCAGACACAGAAATAAACTTTTTTTCCCTAATTGGTATTGCATAGTGTGGAAATTCATAAATGGTCAAGCTACTGAGACTAAGTGAATGTTGCTGTGACAGAGTGGTCCAAGACTTAACTGTGACTGGAAGAAAATATAATCAGACATTAATGTTACCTCTCCAGGGTTAAAGGGACAGATAGAATGTAAGAACTAGAGGACAAAGCAAAGAAGGTGTTGTGTTGTGTAGCTATATCCTCTAGACTGAAGTACTCCCCTCTGGAGGGGAAGGGATGCAGGTGAATACGAGGAAGTTAGAAGAACTCAGAAGAAAGCCTCAGGATTTGTATGGCTACTCGCTAAAGGCACAGATCAGTAAATAACTGTTGGTGAAAGGAGTTGCCTGAGGTTGTGCAGGAGGCTCCAGAGTGGCAGCTTTCATATTCATTGCCCTTAGTAGGGTTTGATTTCCAAAGAAGCAGCTCCTTTGGCTCACCCATGTTCCCACAAATAAACCCTCAGTCATGCTATATTAAGCAACCCTTCATGCTTCTGTAAGCAACCTAATAAATTCATTGGTTTACCAAACTATACATGAAAAAATTGTTTCTTTGGTCTGTTTTAGTGTCCTACCTTGGACAAAAATATAATAATTCATGTGACCACAAGAAGGAACATACAAAGGGTCCCTAATCCTACTGTGTTCTATTGAATTGACTATACTAAAATATATGTTGTTATGATTAGATATACTTTTCTATATGAGAACTAATTTAAAAGTCTGTTTCAGATAAAACATAGGTGACATGATGCCCCCAAAAGTTCTCCAGAACTATAAATTTGTATACATCTCAGGTTGTAGACTAACAACATCGAAGATAATATCTATAAATGAGAGAGTTTAATTTTTTTTACCTGGGAACATGGAATTTAAGCATTAATGTTAGCACCAAAGACTTAACTTTAAATATTCACATGTCATTAGGCACAAGATATAGGGATAAATAAAATCTTTCTGCTGCATCTTTCAGGTTCTATCTTAGGCACAGCCAGACTATTTCCAAGATAGTTTCCACCAATTCTACACTTTTCCCATGAAACATTAACGGAACTGTAAAAGAAGGCTATCTTCAAAGTTAATTCAATTTAAAATGTCAATTCAGAATTGGAATCTAGCTTTTACCAAGGGCTAGAATTAACGTTCCCTCAGCTGAGAATCTATTAAGAAATGAGAAATATTTAAATAAATACGTATGTCTTTACCCTAGGCAACTCATGGTTTCCAATGAAATATTTGATATTAAGGTATCAAAATAATTAGCTTTAATTTTCCCCAAAGAACTAAAAGAATAAAAAGAACCCTGGCATAAAAACTGAAAGATCTCATCAAGGCGATGTCATCTTCCAGTCATATATCCTGAGATAGGTTTTCAGCCTTCTAAAATTTCAATTTACATAATTTAAAAATGTCATAAATTTAACAGCCCTATGTACTCTTGAGAGTTTCAGAATAAAACAACAAATTCAATGTGTTTTGTGAATTATAGTCTTTGTAGAAGCCCAAGTTCCAAGAATTAATTTCATTTATGTTACCATATCAGTTTTAGTACCTAATGAAGAAACAAGTCAGCAACAGAAAAGCACCGTTGAGTGTTTTACTTCAGAGGTGGATGCATACAGTCAGCCTTCCCCCTCCCTTGTGGCTATGCTGATGTCATTCTCAGTTTTCAAGAGCTATTACCCTTGCTCCTGGTGATGATGTTTGTGGTTGCTGCTCAGGAACACAGAAACAAAGACTGAAAACAAGAACACCCTATGTGTGGGAACACTGAACTGTGTACCTGCTGCTCAGTCATCAGAAGTTAGTAGATTAATAAACCCCAGCCCTGATTTCAAATAGCTTTTTCAATAGAGTGATGCTGTCAACTGTTTGAGCACAGAATGCCTCCAGAACCAGAGTATAGAGACTAAACCTGCAGAGTCGGAAGCACTCAGATTCATGCTATGAAATAGACAGCCTTCTTCCTGAACCTTGAGAGACATGTATTTTATTCTGTACTCAGAATCTTTTTATAAATAAACCATACACTACTTCCAACCTATGCATCGAAGTATGCTTTAGTTTCCACTTCATTCTGTACGTAAGGCCGATATGTGTTCATTTATTATGGTGCCTACACAAAATCTAATAATACTGTCAGCTTTAGCCTTTTGGGGGCATCATTAAGTAGACAGCTGAGATAAGAACGATATAATGTTACCCTAATCCTGACATTTAAATGTACAAGTGATAGTGGAAGGCAGGAAGTGGTCAGAGAGGACCCTTTGAACCTGCCAGCAACAAAGGCAATTTAAAATCATTATCAAAGCTGATCGCTAATTGAAATCATTAAAATCTAGCCCAAGTGCATTTCATTTCTTAAGAACAGTTTACGGCCTTTAAATTCTATGTTACTCAAAGTTGTTTTCTCCCAAGCTAACAGAAGGCCTTGATTGAAATAATCAAGATTAAGAACCGAATTCAATTTATGTTTCTGGAATTATACAATTTCTTCATTCTCTCCACAGTTGTAGTACATGATTAAAGATTCAATTTTTTAATTAGCAAGTTTCTGTATTTTTCCATTATATGCCAATTCATTATGTTTTGTTTTGTATATTTAATCCCTTTGGGGCTGGAAAGATAGCTCAGTGGTTAAGAACACTTGCTGCTCTCACAACCAAAGGGCAACTCCAATTCCAGAGGTTTAAAATCTCTCTTATAACTGCTGTTGGCACCAAGAATCCACATGGTACATATACACCTATACACATAAAATAAATACATTTGAAAAGAAAACCCTTTGTGAAATCCAGAAAAATAGCTCAGCAGTCAACCCTACACAGACAACTGCCAGCAATTCAGGAATGTTCAGAGTGGGAGAAATGATCTTTCCCATGGAAGAGCACATTGATTGGTTACCCAAAACCAAATGGTCAGCCCTAAAAACGTACATACAAGTAACACTATAAAAACTGAGCAGTTTATATTTAGGAATATATATATGATTGTAACAATTAATAAAAAATGAGGCCATTAATTTGAAAAGGGATAAGGAGGGATATCCAGGACGGTCTGAAAGAAGGAAAGGGAACAGAGCAAATGAGGTAACTATATTACAATCTCAAGCGAGGAGAGCCGAAGACCTGAATTTTGTTCCCAGCACCCACAAGCTAGCTCACCATCATCTGTAACTCCAGTTCTGGGAAACCTGATCCTTTTCCTGTATTTCATAGACTCCTGCACACACAAGTACATATAAAATCAAGTAGGCACATACATGTAGTCATAAGTAAAAGCTAATAAATATTTTAAAATTATTTTTATAAGATTCTCTCTTCAAAGTTTCCTCAAAATCATTCAAATCCTAGATTAGTGTTTTATGAAGCAACAGACAGTAACACACAGGGAAGGTAAAGAAAGACAGATTCGAAAGGGAATGGAAAAAAAGCATGATATTTTTTGTTACTCATAATTTTAAAAAACTCAATGATAAAGTTTATCACCTGGCTTTCTGACTGAAAAAAAATCAAATTACAGTTTTAGGACAAAAAGACTGCAAAAACCATAATATCAGGAAGCCATCTGTGTAAGAGTCTCTCCTAAAAATGGCTGCATGAACAAGAATGAAAAATGATGCTATCAAGGGACATGGTAACATGAAAGGCAGACAATCTCATGGGGTTGCAACGCTATCAAAGAATTACAGCAACTAATGGCTGCTGGGAGAAGGAGAATGAGAACCAGCCACTTGCAGGTATGAGAACCTTATGGGGTGTCCAGTGCAGAATGCTCAGCCCTGAAACCATACACATAGAAAGAACTAGAATGAACCCCACAGGTCATGTATGCATACATGTACATGTATGATAATAATCAAAGGACACTATTTGAGACTGAGGGTATGGGAGGGACTTGGAGGAGGGTATCAGGGAGTGACAATAGGGATGAAAGGGAGGGAATGAAAATGATGAGATCCTATTTTGATTTAAAATATCTTTTAAAAAGCAAAAAATAAAAGGAAAAATAAAGAGATACCATGAATTTGAGAGGATACAAGGGGTAGATTGAAGAAAAGAAGGAGGGAATGAAATAATTATAACTTCAAAAGTTAAAAAATATATTAAAGATTGATTCACAACTTATTTTTGCTCTCCATGTCTGGAAAGATCTAATGTTATTATCATGATACTCTAATTGGGATAAAATAAATTCTCAATGAGTGGAAGAATATGATCAAACTATATTTAAATTTTTAAATGTTTTAAATAATAAAACATAATAAAAAATCTCAATGATCGGTTTCATCAAAAGAAAGTTAACCTTTGATGAAGTAATAATTTTAAATTACTTGAAGTAATCTAATTATTGTCGTTATAAAATAAACATACTTATATGAGTTGGAAATAATAAAAACCAAATTTTTATTAACAAGTGAAGAAGCCAAAACCGTGCAATGTAACAAGGACAGCATCTTCAACATAGGGTGCTGGTCTAACTGGATGTTGACATGTAAAAGAAGTAAATTAGACCCATACTTATCACCTTGCACAAAACTTAAGTCCAAGTGGATGAAAGACCTTAACAAGAGGCCTGACACACTAAATCTATTAGAAGAGAAAGTGGGGAAAACCCTTGAACTCATTGGCACAGTTGACAACTTCCTGAACAGAACACCAACAGCTCAGCATCTAAGACCAACAATCAATAAATGGGACCTCATGAAACTGAAAAGCTTCTGTAACGCAAAAGACACTGTCATTTGAACAAAATGACAGCCTACAGATTGGGAAAAAAATCTTCACCAACCCCACATCTGACAGAGGGCTAATATCCAAAATTTACAAAGAACTCAAGAAATTAAATGCCAAGAAACCAAATAATCCAATCAAAAAATGAGGAACAGAGCTAAACAAAGAATTCACAAAGGAGGAATCCCTAATGGCTGAGACACTTGAAGAAATGCTCAACATCCTTAATCATCAGAGAAAAGCAACTCAAGAGGACTCTGAGATTCCATCTCACACTTGTCAGAATGGCTAAGATCAAAAGCTCAAATGACAGCACATGCTGGCAAGGTTGTGGAGAATGGGGAACACTTCTCCATTGCTGGTGGGAGTGCAAACTTGTACAACCACTATGGAAATCAGTCTGGCAATATCTTAGAAAAGTTGGAATAGCTCTACCTCAAGACCCAGCCATAGCACTTCTGATTCCTCACCAAACAACAAGGACATTTCCTTATCTATGTCCATAGCAGCTTTATTTGTAATAGCTAGAAAATGGAAACAACCCAGATGTCCCTCAACAGAGGAATGGATAAAAAAAAAAAAAAACTGTTGTACATCTACACAATGGAATACACTCAGCCATCAGAAACAACAAAATCATGCAATTTGCAGCCACATGGATGGAACTAGAGAAGCTCATTCTGAACAAGCTAACTCAGACTCAGAAGGATGCACATGGCATCTATTCACTTATAATCAGATTTTAGCCATATAGTACAGTATAACTATACTACAACCAATGCACCAAAGGGAACAGAAACATAGACTTTGTTACCTGTCAATGAGATACTTTGCCCTAGTGGTGCTTCCTTGTAGGCCCCCAGTGTATGAGGAGTCTCTTGGCCCTCATATGACTGCTGAACTGGGGTGGGAGACTGATATGTAGGGACACTCCACTCCAGAGGAGTGGGATGCAAGGGATAGGGTGTGAAGAGTGGGAGGGCGTGACTGGGAGGGGTGGAAAGAGGGCACTGTGATGGAGATGTAACCTGAAGTAATAAATAAACATAAAAAAAGAACAAGTGATATTTTCACCGAATAAAACAAGATAATGTTTGTCAAAAAGAGAATAGAGATTCTGAACTACTATATTATGCTATTTTAGTATTTTACGGTAATAAAATATTTAATGATAATATATTGCTTCAAAGATTAGACTATACTTTAGACATTTAGAAATTGTCAAAATAGTAGGAAAAGACAATGGAAGCAAAGGATATTATGCTTGCTCCCCCCCAAAATGCTAACTATTATAAAATAAATCATTGAAAATATGTTACTCAACAAAATGTATAAAGATGAAACAAATTTACTTTTTAACTCGGTCATAAGTTGACATATTAGCTTCAGCCTAGCATGACCTCCATGTCAATAAACATTGAATTTTACTTCTTCAAATCACAGATCAATGATATATGCACAAAAGTCTCAGAATCCAACTATGTCATAAATAGTATCTCAAACAACTGCAATTATTTTAAAAATTTAATCTCTAGCCTTCAGTACTTGCCGAATAGCTGAAAACTAACATTATAGCAAGTTTCTTTCACTTACAGTCAAACTAATTTAAAATTAATTTCAGTTTAGCCAATGAGGTGAAAAAAATCTAATAATTATTTGGATCTTATATGTTTCCAGCTAATGCCATTAATGGTTAAATCAAGAAAAATTAGAGGAGGAAATGTTCATTTTCACTACCTTATTTAAAATTCATTATCTCTACTGAGTTAGCTCTTATCCCCATTTTAAAGATAAGGAAGTTGAAACTTCAAGATGTGAAATACTATCTATCAAGAGCATTAATAGTACAATTTCAGTAAAAAGTAAAATGAAAGCAATTGACTGCATAAAATAAAATATCCAAGATATTATGTTAAGGAAGTTGCTCTGCTCCCTAAATACAGGTGATTATATTCTATATTTCTCAAAAAGATTTGCCACAAACATCACAGCATGTGAATAAGGAGATGGCTTGGGGATAAGAGCTGTTGCTGTGCAAGCTTGAGGACCTGAGTTTAAGTCACTGACCCCCATGTAAAAACACAGGTGTGCGACTGTCACCTATAGCCCCAGAGCTGGGGAGAATGATGAATGGACCCAAGAGGATCACTGAGGTTGGCTGGCCATCTGACTAGTTCTAACTTCAGTGGAAGAACCCACATTCACATTAAAAAAAAAAAAAAAAAAAAGGTATGACAGACCAGGACACATGATGTCTCTTCTGGCGTCTGCATGTGAACAGATGTATTATTTCACATGCAAGTGAGCACACACTACACACACATCATACAATGCATAGATAAATGAAAATGCAAAAGCCCAAACACACAATGCAGAAAGAGTTTATTTTAAATAATTATGATACAAAGACTCTAATAGTGTCTATAACATACTAGCACAGCTTGAAGAGAGGTCAATGGGAGAAGGAGATCTGGTCTGAGCTTAAGCAAAGCTAGTGTAGGTACTATGTCTCTATGCAAATTTCATGATTTTTCAATATCCATGGAAAACTATGCATATATACATTAAGCATTTCTTTGTTTTCACTGAAAGTGAAAATATTTGCATTCTGAGATACATATAAAGTAGAAAGATGAAAGCCTTGACTTTCAGATGTTTTCCATAAATAGGTAAAAATATGAGCATACTTTGCAGACATGAAGCAGTGAGTTGACAATGGTCATTAAAAGTTGTTTCCAAATGGTGATGTTCAGTCTTGGGACTTCCCTAAGTTGCCAATGGCATCTTCTCATATGTCACACTGGAAAGAAGTGGTGGAGAAGCATGACCACTCCTCCTCCTTTCTGCCTTATCCCACGCAACAGTGTATCCAATCTTTATACATTCAAATGACTCAAAAGTTCAGAAAAAGTATCTCAGCATTTACCATAACAGTCTTTTTGCTTGTTCTGTCACCTTACTCAGAGGAAAAGCAAATATGAAAAAGCAATTAATTAAGAGCTATTGATATATACTCTACCTTGATTTATAGTTAGAATTTTATTTACTGTAATGCTTGCCATGCATCTATCTAACTTTCTGGTTTTGGTTTGCTTTGCTTTATCTGGTCTCTGTTTTCCTTTTAATTCCAAGTTAAACTGTAGTATCAGAATACTTCATCACACATACTCTAACAAGCACTTACCCAAAGTCCATTATGTTTTAAAAAATTTTTATTTTGGAATAGCTTTAGATGTAATAAAATGAACAGACTTTTGAATATAGTAATCTATCATTTTAATAGCAAATTTTAATTTAGAGAAAATATTGGAAGAACCATACACTAAAAATATATGTACAAAAGACTAGATTCTACAATTCATATTACCCTGAGTGCATTTCTTTGTGTATCTATATATGTATCCAAGATTATTGGTAATGGTATTCATTTTGTTAAGTCCTCTGGATTTTCTATGTGTATTGTTTGTAGAATTTGTTTTACTTTCTTTAAAATTGTGTGTGTGTGTGTGTGTGTGTGTGTGTGTGTGTGTGCACATCCATATGCACCTTTCTACAATAGCAAAGAACCAGTTCAACAAAAAGTGTGGAACTGTCATCCTTACTCTGAAGTGTGCGTCTGAAACAGAAAAATGTACACAGAGAGAAAGTTAAATATCAATTACCTGTGGTCAGGGCTTGGATAAGAAAGAACTGGGAAAGGGAAGATGGGTATTGATAACCATAGTGCTGAGTTTTTCCTTTAAAGCTCTAAAACTTATAGGCAAAGAAGTTGCATAGTTCTCTGTCCCTAATAGCTTATCATTGGACTGTACCCTTTAAATGGCTGAACTGATGAAGTGTGACTTTATCTAAAAGAAATTAGTATCTTAAAAGTATTCATTCTTTCCCCACTTCAGAAAAATCATTTTAAAAAGTGGTCATCTTGACACTAGAGCTCACTCTAGGGAGATCTGATGCCTTTGTACATGTTTGTTTTGGAGGATGTATGTGCATATTTTCACAAACAAAGCAATGACATGTGGTAATACTATGAAGTAAACATATGAAAAGTAAGTGGAGGTGGATTTGATCAGAATACATTATGTGCACATATGAAATTCTCAATAAAAACAATTTTAAAAAGGGATCCAACCATGAAAATATATAAATGAAGAACACCCAAGGCAAAGGAGAAATTAAACACATATTATAAGACAGAGGCAAGAGATGAGGGCTTCAGAAAACCCAGGTTAGTTAGCCAAATTAACTAAAAGGCAGAGAGACAGTATCCAAATTAACAAAATCAGAAATGAAAAGGGGGAAATAATAACAGACACTGAGGAAATCCATAGAATCAAAATTCAAAAGCCTATAGTCAACAAAATTGGAAAATCTAAATGAAATGGATAATTTTCTTGATAAAGTCCACTTACCAAAGTTAAATGAGAATTAGAAAAACAAACTAAACAGTCCCATAACCCTTTTACGGAGTAAAAGCAGTTATCAAAAGTCTTCCAACCAAAAAAAAAAAGCCCTCGTCTAGATGGTGTCAGCACAGAATTCTACCAGACATTCACAGAAGAGCTAATACCAATACTCCTCAAAATCAAAACAACTTTGAGGTTCCATCTTGCACCCATCCTGAATGGCCAAGATGAAAAACTCAAGTGACTGCACATGCTGGGGTGGATGTGGAGAGGAACACTCCTCCATTGCTGGTGGGAGTGCAAACTTGTTCAACCACTATGGAAATCAGTCTGGCACCTTCGAAGAAAAATGGGAACAGTTCTACATCAAGACCCAGCTATACCACTCATGGGTATACCCCAAATATGTGTCACCAAACCTCAAGGACATTTCCTCAACTATGTTCATAGCAGCTTTATTCGTAATAGCCAGAAACTGGAAACAATGCAGCTTTCCCTCAACCAAAGAATAGATAAAGAAATTGTGGTACATCTAATTGTGGTACATCTACACAATGGAGTACTAGTCTGCTATCAGAAACAAGGACATCATGAAATTTGCAGGCAAATGGATGGAATGAGAAAAGATCATACTGAGGAGGCTAATGCAGACCCAAAAAGACACACAGGGTATTTCTTAAGTGAATATTAGCCAATATGTACAAGATAACCATGCTACAATTCACATACCCAAAGAAACGAAGTAACAAAGAAGGGCACAGAGATGATCCTTGAATCCCTCTAACTAGGTGAAATAAAATAATCATCAGAAGTGGATGGAGAGAGGGATCTGGACAGGAACCCAACATTACTGCCATCTGAGAAGCTTTATTCAACAGATAATGGAAACAGATACAGAGACTCACAGTCAAACATTAGGTGAAAATCAAGTGGCCTTGGGGAAGAATTGGGGGAAGGTTTGAGGGAGCTAGAGAGATCAAGGACACCACAAGAAGACCTATATAGTGAATTAACTGGAGTACAAGTGGGCTCATGAAGACTGAACCATCAACCGAAGAACATGCATGGACTGGTCCTAGAGCCACTACACATATGAAAATGATGGGTTGTTAGGACCTCAAGTGCATTCATTCCCTAACAATTAGAATGGGGATTGTCTCTTACTTGGACAATTTGCCTCCCTCTGGATCCTATTTTCCTAGTAGAGCTGCCTTGTCTTGGGTCAGTGGAAGAGGAAGCACTTAGTCCTGATGTGATTTGACAATGCCAGAATGGGTTGGTACTAGGGGGAGTTGTATGAGGAAAGTTGGTGGGAGGGTAAGACTGGGAGGGGGGTGGGGAAGTGATTAGAATGTAAAATAAACAAATTAATAAAACATGTTTTTAAAAGATGATATTATTATTATTGGTAGTAATATCATCATCATTGTAATTGCAAAACCTATTTTATATAGTGTCTAAAGCTATATATTAACATTCAAAGGATTTAATTATACATTCTCATAGCATTGAGTGACAATAACAATGACAATGAATCTAGAGTAGTGATTATTCCAGCTCCTCACTATGTCATATGGCTAGTTTGATTCTGTCAATGTTGTCAAACAGAACTATTTATTTTGATAGAAATAGCCTACAGCTGTGCCCTCTGGTGACATGTTATCTACTGAGCACTGAAATGTAGTTAGCATCAACAAAGGATGTAACTCAATTCTTCTAAAATGTACTTTATGGGATCATTGTGGTTACCATCATCAGATTATATAAACCCTATCTTCCTAAGGCAACATCTGATGATGCTGAGGCTCACACAGCTCCATTTCATTGATGCCTTTACCTATTTGTCTTGGAATCTCTATGCATCAAGCAGTGCACTTTCATTGGTTGAATAAATATACAAACTATAAAAAGTATCAAAAAAGAGAAATATTTTAAAGAATTGCCATATATATGTATATATATACATATATATATGTATATATATACATATATATATGTATATATATATTCTGAGACAATAAAACATAAGAAATAACTATTATATAGTACTTCAAGAAAGGAACTGGAATTTATAAGGTAGTGGTGACTTGTACAATTCTCTGCTTTACTATTTACATCTTTTGAAAATTTCAACCCCACAACAACATAATGAAAAGACAAGATAAACTCATTAACTTCTATTGTAGAACTCTGTCCTCTGGCCATGGGATGGCTGTCACTCCACGGAAGCCAGAGCAGCTGTGATTACTTACATGATACTTAAACATTTAGGGCCTGTTACAACTGTCTCATAAAATCTTGGGAAAGGTTTGTAAGAGTCATAAGGTGTTACACAGGGCAGATCACAACTGGTCCAGGCAGTAGGTACACAAAGCTCCTCCAGTCACTGAGGATATCTAAGTGTTTAACAATAGCTACATTGAGGGAGACTCTTCTCTGGAAAAGCCACCCATGATTTATTCATGATGCTGTACGTAAGCCCTTATCTATGCACCTATTAATAACTCTAATTAAACTCTCCAGTTCACAAAACAAAACTGATGCTGTGCTGGCTAGTTTTGTGTCACCTTGACACAGGCTAGACTCATTCTAGACAAGGGAACCTCAACTGATAAAATATCCCCACCAGTGTAGAAATAATTAATTAAATTATTTACCAGTATTTATATCATTGTTAAATTGGCTGGCAATTGTTAATCTTTAACTAGACATTATAACTGAGTACACCACATGCATTTTAACAAGACTTGGCCTGGATTGAGCAATCTTAGCCCATCTAAGCTATCTCTTGATTCTATTTCTCAAATACAACTATATATATATATATATGTCCCCTTGGACATTTATAATGGTTAAAGATTAACAGCTTCCAGCCAATTAATGATAATCTAAATACTGGTAAACAATTTAAGTTAGCTATTTTCTACAATTAGTTATGAGAATGTATATAATCCCAGGTGTGAGGCTGCTTCAGTTAAGACAATGGGTGGAAATTATTAACTGTGCCTCCTGAGCTAGCAGGGGCATGGCTTAGCCAGGGGGAGCAGGATTTGAGAGAGGAATAAAAAACCCAGAGCCCTCAGGAGACAAGGACACTAAAAATAAGAAAGAGGGGGGTGGGACAAAGAAGAAAGAGGTTGCAACTCTCTCTGTTGCTAGTGCTCCCACAAACTGCTGCTTGTTCTTCATGCTGCTGCTTCCTGGCTTGCTGGACTTTTGCATATTGTGTCTACTGAGATTGGTATTCCCCCTAAAGAATCCTATGACACTAGTCAACAGGAAGTAGCTCAAAAAGAGAACTACATCAGTCCCTTTCCTACCTAACTTTCTTTCTCTCCCACCTAGTGTTGGGTGGTTGGATAAGAGGTAGAGGTACTAAGTCTACTAAAATAGAGAGACTAAAACAAAACTAAATTTTAAAAGCCTCCTTGCTACAGCACACAGCACTTGGCATCTGAACAGGGACACAACTGAAATGATGAGTTGGAAAGGAGATGCACGGCCCCTGCTCTGGGTAATCATGCAGACAACTAAAGCTAAGCTATGAGTGTGGAACATCTGTGAGAGCAACCACAGTGTGTCCAACCTTTCCCAATGTTCCCCCTTTTGCTGCACTAGCAGCTACACTGTTCCTTATATGAATGATAAAACAGGAAATTGAGGTGTTCTATCTGAAGGTGGAGTGACTGTGAGAAGAATCCTAGAATGGCCAAATTCTTTTATGTAGAATTGAGTGGTATACCTCTTTGATTACTGGAAAAGGTCAAGAAGTGAGACATCCAAACACATTCTGCAGACTAGAAAACATAGTCCAGTTGCTAAGTGTAACATGTATGAGGTGTATTTGTATCAGGGTACAGCTGCTGATAAATGGCCTTTGCTTTTGGGCAACATGGCGTGAAATTGAGCCTTAGTTGTCTTCCCAGGAGGAGCCTGGGACTTTCCTTATAAGAAGTTAAAACAAAAACAAAGCATGTTAATGATATCCTCATTAGCCTCCAAACTTCCTGGAAAGTTGGTGAAAAAAAGACAAATGAAATAAAGATGTTGGCTTGTTGATTCTTCTGACTGGAAGTAAGGAGATTCTTCTGATATGGTGTAAATGCCAGAAAGCAGCCTATCCTCCTTTATGTAATCTCTCACCCTAGTTATTTAAGTAAGCTCTATAAACTCATCCATTGACAAAGCTAGACTTGGATGGAATCATTTATCATTTCTTTGGTCTCTTAGGGGTGTCATACAAATGTTCATCATACTTTCCCAGGAAAAGTCTTTTAATGTCTAAACATTTAGTCTCCTAATCTTGCTGATCATCAAGTCATACTCTAGGAAATCTGAAATAAAACACAACTCTGTGAACAAAGTAGGTCAAGCAAAATGGATCCAGTTGACAATATAATGATGGTGATGGTGACTAAGAAATAGTTGTGTGACTTGTTCTTGTGGGACTTCTAACAGTGGGAGGGGAGGTATCGCTGACTCTTTATCTTGCTCTTAGGGACCTTTCTATCTTACTGGGTTGCCTCACCAGTCTTAATATGAGGCTTTATGCCTAGACTTTTATCTCTATCTATCTATCTATCTATCTATCTATCTATCTATCTATCTATCTATCATCTATCTATCTATCTATGTACCTACCTACCATCTATCTATCTATCTTGGCCTAGTGTTATTGTAACTTGTTATGCTACATTTGGTTGATATCCCTGGGAGATCTATCCTTTTATGAAGGAAAACAGAGGAAGAGTGGATCTATAGGGAAGGTATGTGTGGGAGACTGGGAGGAGTGAAGGGGGAGACTCCAGTCAGTGTATAATCTATGAGAGAATAATAATTAAAAAAAACCAAATATAGACATTTGGCAAAATGGGTGTGGTAGCAACCATTCAGAAAACAAAGGTGCTTTCACACTGTGGTAGCTTTCACACCTTGTATCTCTGTGAAGAAAGTGAAAGCTTCTGTTCACATTCTGATACCGACTGTCACACTCATTCACCAATTTCCAAGTCTAGCTGACTTCAGGAATCTTGATACTAAAGTTAGTATTCATCCCAAGAGTCCTAAGGTTTTTAGACTGTGGTATAACACCATGACCAAATGAGCTTGGGGATGAAAGGGTTTATTTCAGCTTACATACCACAATCACATTCTATCATGAAGGGAACTCATGGATTGATTTATAGCAATAATTTATGCTAACAAGGGCAGATCATAATCCTACAAAGTCCAGAATTTTCTCATGCTTCATCTAATGGGTATAATGACACACATTCATTGTTATAAGTTCCAAATTGCTAGCATCCCAATCAGTCATACATTCTACTTTTGGCCCCTGCAGCCTCCATAGATTTCACCTTTCCAAACTGTCATAAAGTTGGAACACAAAATAAAAAATGTTTTCAGAGTTTTATTCCATTTCATAATATACTGTTATGGTTCCCCCATGTCTTTCTATACTTTAATATTACAGTACTTTCTATGTGTGAATAATGTCCCATCGACTAGACCTGGTACAGTACAATTAATATTCACCTGCCTAAGGACATCTTGGTTGGTTCAACATTTTGTCCAGCAAAGTAAAGCTGATCCTGTGTGTAGGCAGATCTTTTCAGCTCCTTTTGGTAAATGAAAAAGGAGGCGGATTACTAGAGAGTACACAGCAAGAGTTGTTCGGTTTTACAGGAAGTCGCTAAAATGTCTTCTGCAATTTTTAAAAATTTCCATCTTTAATGGTCAAGATGGTTCCTATTCCTTCCCCCTGAGTGGTAGCAGTTACCAAAGTTTCTATGTCATATTTTGGCTGCTCTGACAAATGGGCAAAAGAACATTTAATGTTTAAGATAAATAGAAAAATGAAACATGTATTGTGAGGTAACTGGAACAAAAATTAATTCTCCCTGTGAGAATTTAGGTTCACTTGTCCCTGCCTCTACTATTTTTTTCTCCCTTTTCTTGTTTTAAATAGAATAGTTTAATTCCATTGAACTCTTCTCTCCCATGATGAATTCTCATTTTGTTCCTTTGCTAGAATTCTTGGTCTGAGCAAATAGCTAACTATTCACAGATTCATGAGATTCCTCTGAGTAGAAGTTTCTACTTCTGCTTATAAAGGAAGCAGAACTTCTCTTTTCCAACCGATGACTACATTACATATGCATAGCATATGTTTGTTTTGAAATATGTCCGGAGTTCACATGAAAGGCCTTTATGAAGTATGGTGAACATTTATTTATGAGACAGTTGAGTAGTTTTGAATGTCAACTACAGAACAGAGCATAAAACATGGTTTTTTAAAAAGAACTGCCTTCAGAAAAATCAGGAGTTCACAGCTAATTCATTTGGTTTAAGAGTGGCTAGTGATCTTACAGTCTGACAGGTGCATTTCCAGAACATTTATGTGACCTTAATAAAAAAAAGCATTCAACTCTGTTAAACTATTTTGGGTGTATTTTCATATGAATGAATTGTTTTTAATGTGTTAAATCTAATAGTAAGGACAAAGAGAAAGATTATATTGTAAGAAAACACATGATATGCTAAGAGAACAAAAGCTTCATAGTAGGGACTGAAGACATGACTTGGTGGTTAAAAGTGATTCCTATTCTTCCAGAATTCCTGGGTTTAATTCTCAGTACCCATGCAAGTTGACTCAAAGCAACTTATATCTCCAGCTCCAGAAAATCTGATATTCCCTTCTAACCTCTGCAGGCGCCAACATATTATGATGTCTACTCAAACACACACACACACACACACACACACACACACACACACACACACACTTAATTTTTTTAAATAAATTTATTCATTTGTTGCTTCAGGTTACATCTCCATCATATTGTCCTCTTTCCCCCCTTCCCAGACCCGCCCTTCCACCCTCTACCCCCTAACCCTTCCATCCCACTCCTCTGGAGTGGAGTGTCCCTCCTACATAACAGTCCCTCACCCCAGTTCAGAAGTCATATGAGGGCCAAGAGCCTCCTCATACACTGGGAGTCTACAAGACAGTACCACCAGGGAAAAGCAAACACTTAATTTTTAAGTATTATAAATAAAAAACTTTTAAGTATTACTATGACCCAGGATCACGCTAGCTATATCCGTGATTTTTTTGAATAATTTTATTTTAAGCATAAAAACCCCATTGTTCTCTAATTAAATATGTCTACAATTAGCAACAATATCTTCCTTATTTCTTTGGACATTTACTTTAAATGGCATATAATTCAATTAACTTACTGCTATGTAAAACAAAAAAAAAATCATCACTAATAGTCATAGTTGTTTGACAACAGTAAAATTAGATACCACTCAAAACACAAAACAAAAATATTTTAGCTACACCATACTACAGTGTTGGGATATTGATAAACAACATATATTTCTTTCAATCAGTTCTGATGAAGGCAATTCATGCTGACTGAAACATAATCTCTTCCCAGGTGCCATACACTAAAGCTTTTGGCTATCAGCTAGCCTCATAAAAGGAAATCAGCTTAATTGATCTTTTAAATCATCAGTTCTATAAAATGAAAACTAATTGATAGATTATCTTTTCTTTAGAATGATTAAATATTCTCCTGTTTGTCTCGTCTTTATAGTCTTTATTTTTTTTGCAGTGAAATAAAATACCAGTGTAGGCTCCATGGACATACTTCAATAAAAGCAAGTCAACATGATTTTTAAATCTGAATAATACCAAATATCTCTTAAGTAATTCTTTTATTATTTATGAATGCTCCATTAACAATATTCTTAAATTATTTAATATTCAGTATACTTTTAAAAAGCAACCATGGGCTCTCCTTTCAAGAGCAAGGAGGGCATATGGGAGGGTTTAGAGGGAGGAAAGGGAAGATGGAATGATGTGATTGTATTGTAATCTCAATAATGGCATTATAATCTCAAAAATAAAATAAAAGCAGTCACTATCAGGAGTACTTTTGTTCCTATAGTGCATGTGTGAATATGTGTGGTTTTTAGTATTCCTGGTATCCTGGGTAAAATATCAATATTTATCAAATTTACATTCACTTTAACAGCTACACAGTGGCACAGGGATGAACATTGATTTAGGCAGGCCACACTAATATTATGTCAACTATTAGTAAAATATCTTCAAATATTAAAGAAGTTATGTGCTTATTAGCAAGCTTAGACAATAGAGGGAAGAAAGCTCAGAGGGTTATTGGATATCACCACTAACATAAAGCTAGGAAGAATAAATTGTAGTTTTCTATCACACAGTGATGTAACAAAAGATTTTAGTAACATATTCTTTATGAAGAACTGGAAGAGATAACCTCAGCATCTCCCAATATAAGGAAATTATAAATTTTTAAAGTTATGTAAATATTGATTTATATATATATGATTACTACATTGTACACCATAAACAAAAAATATTACAAAGTCAGACCTACAGGTTAGCTTTCATGATGCTGCAATGTGATGTTTACACTGCCTAAGGATAAAATAATCACCAATATTACCCATCTGTGACATCCTATGAGCTATAAAACCACTGACTTTGTAAGATATGCCCACTGGTACAATAGTGGATCAAATGTTATATGTAACCAATGATTTCTGGTTGTATTTAAGGTTCAATCAACAAGATATCACCCGTAACTGTCACCATTATCAGTGCCAGGAACCTGTGGCTAGATATAACACAAAGGGAAAAACTATTATTTTTCTAAAAGAAGGTAGTATTAAACTAAAATACTTACCATTATACCCATAGAGCAGCAAATATCTCAAACTGCATCAGAGAAGCTTCTTTTTGCAGCAGTTGGCAAAAAAAAAAACAAAAAAACAAAAAAACAAAACAAAACAAAACAAAACAAAAAATCCACAATGCACAATGACTCACTGGTCAACATGCAGAGAATGAGAGACTATGGAGTGCTCGGCCTTAAATGGGACATCTATATCACAGCCATATCTCCCAGAACTAAGGAATCACTCTGGAAAGGGAGTGGAAAGACTTTAATATCCAGAGGCAGTGAATGACTACAAGGAAATGGTGCTTTTCAAACACACCAGGGCAGTTGTGCTTACGGACTCACGGAGTTGTGACGACATGCACAACACAAGCCCAAGCCTAAGCCTTTGCAGGAAGGACTAATCATGAACTCTACCCCTGACCATGAGCTATTGGCCGCTGATAGCTGCTGGAGATGGAGGGATCATCTTCTTTCAGTGTGTGGACAGTGGTAGGTGGAAGATACTGCAGTAAATGGCCATATACCAAAGTACCTGGCCAGAATGAATTGGATTCGATAGGTTCAAAAAATACAGACAGAAAAATGGGTGTATATTGAAGAGGAGGTGGATCTGGAAAGGCTTGGGAGAAAGGGTGAATATATTAAAATATAATGCATGAAATTCTCAAATGATAAAATGTTATTAAATTTCCAAAGCAGCATGGGGAATAGAGAAATGGAAATGCTTCAGTCATCTAAAGCGTTAGGAATAAATTAATGAAGGAAATTATTTTCCACTCTTCTTAGGAAATCTGTAAATAACATTCTGAAAAAGGTAATTTCAGAGGTGCGTATCAATGAAAAGTGCCATTTTTCAAGTAATTAGTAATATTAACCTGGACATACATTTGAAGGAATAAAAATATATAACACCCCTTGAAATAAAACAAAGGTCAATAATACTAGAGATACTTTAGATATTTAGCAATCTGAATGTTAAATGACTGTTCATATCTAAGAAAAGACAACATTCTTTAACATTTATTTATTACTTTAAGTTACATCTCCATTACAGCCCCTCCCTCCACCCCTCCTGGCCCCACCCTCCCACCCTTCTACCCTCTCTCCCACTCATTCCATTCCTCCGGTGTGGGGTGCCTCTGCATATCAGCCTCCCTCTGTTCATTAGACACATGAGGTCTAAGAGCTTCCTCTTGCACAGGGTGCTTAGACAATATTCTTAATATTAAAAGGTAGTCCAAACTAAAACAATATAGGAATGTTATGTGTTTATATATGTACACACACCTATTTCTATATGTTTATAAGTTTTATATGTATATATTTAATCTAATATATACACACTTATAAAATCATCCTTAACTTTTATCTTTAGATAGTATTTTATACATAGTCAAATCAAAATGGTTTGTGTTTGACTATTACTCCCTATCTCACATGTATAAACAGATATGATAGTAAAATCTTTTTATTATATTCTGTATTAAATATATTAACTATTATCTATTAAATATTATATTATCTTAAATATTATTTTTATTATAGGTTATATTAAAATGTGGACTGGAGTAGGGGAGATTTTAGCCTTATTATGTAGCTAAACAAGTATTTAGTTGCCAAAGTCATACATCCAAGACTGTTAGATATTTGTCAACCAATGTTTCAAAAAAAAAAAAAGGTAATATGTTTCTGATCAGAAATATTATTCAAACTTCTAATCTTGGAAGATGGGAGACCAAACAGGAATGCCAACAAACTTAAGACCACCCAAATTGACACACCTAGTGTGATGATGCTAGCTTGAGCTACATGAGATTCTGTCTAAAAATTAAAATAAGAACAAGCAAACAAAAAGACCAAGAGAGATCAGTTTCTAACACCATGTAAAGTACTTTGTTCTCATGCAGACTGTACTTGTACATATATGTACATTCATATGTAAAATAAAATTATGTAAATCCAAAGAATGAAGAAATCAAGCAGAGTTAAACCTGAAATAGCTGGCAAAGAAGAAACTTGTTTGTGAAGCTGTATGAATTACACATATAATTTGAGTTGTCTTTCTCAAACCAAAGTCTACTGGAAGTCACAGGATAGAACGATGTGAGAGGATAGGCTCTGAGAACACAGTAGATAATTGAATTCTACCAAAACCTTAGCATCCATACAACTAAAGTATTTACTTTACACCTAAAAATATTGACAGGTAGAAGTTATAAAAGTAAAATTTCCCGAGGTGATTTTTTCATTTCTGTCTCATTAAGTAATTCTGCCACTGTTTTGCTGCTTCACTAATTTTCATTCATGGGAACTTGAATCTAAGAATAACTCTGTACTGACTCATGGTGAAGTGTTTTATTCCAGATGGTCTGTATAATAATATGCCTCCAAAATCTCATTGCCCTCTTACAAGAATATTACCTATCTATATGATCCACTTTAATTATGAAGGGTTCATAATGTTAATGCACTTGTATTATTCAGGCCTATTTAGGACTATGACACTGTACCTGAGGAAAGCGTTTAAGTGGGGAAAGATATATATTAGTTCACAGTTTTAGAGGTTTTACTCCCTTTTTTCTGGAGACCATACCTGAGCAGATCTGTACAGTTCATGATAGACAGGAAACAGAGTGAAGATAGGAATGGGGCCAGGGTAAGACATGCTCTTTTTTACTTCCTTTCAGCTATCTTAATTCCCTGAAAAAAGTCACTTTCCAGTACTTCTTAATCATAGATTCAAATTTTGAACCTAACAACAGATTAGTGCTGGTTAAGTCAATGTCCTCATGATTAATATACTTTGGAAAGGCCTTCACAGTCAAACCAAAGATATGTTTTGCTTACTGATCTTTCAGAATTCAAGATCAACCACCAGACTACTCAAACTGCATGAATTCTTTACAACATTCACTGTTTGATTTTAAAACTACAACTTGTATCTATTCCTAAGTATAGCTTCAGGACAGTAATGATTTTTGCTCTCTCCTTTGAAGTTTTGGTATTATCACAGAATTCCAAAGATGCTAACTTTTGGTGATAAGCTTCAGTAACTAAATACATGTAAATTGTGTTTAAATATTTCAATGGGCTAGCTTATGAGTATGCAAAGAGATATGATCTCTGTTGAAGAAAATTAAAAGTTTGAAATGATATGCAAGAACACACACCAGTATTCTCAATGTCCAACACTTTATTGCATCCAGTGAAGAATGACCTTGATATGTGAAGAATGATTGTCAATGATCCATCTGTTTACTTTGCAAACTTCATAAGACCAATACACAGGCAGTCTCACTGTAGATGTGAGACAAACACAGAAGCTTCTTGGATGCTGTGACTCTCAGCTAGTCAAATTCAGGCACACAGAAGTTATTTATATATGGCTATGCTTAATTGTCCGGTTAAAAAGTCTGATTCTTCAGTTATAATATTCCATATTTCCCTAACAACAAACACAAGAAACAATGACCCAAATTGTTAAAAGAAAAACTGTTCAAATTAGACAAAAATTTGCACCACACTAATTCAGTCAAGTTAGAGAGATGGATGAAGAGGCCCTCCATACGTGGTGACCATGATGGTAAGCTGTGGGCAATCTGGCCTCATCTGTGAGGTGTCCCCTCATGCTGTGTAGACATATACATAAGGAAGTCCAACACAGAACAGTTTGCAAGAGTGAGAAATTGGAAACTGCCCAAATCCAAAAGGGAAGGGCTCTGGTTATAGCAACACTTTCATATCATAGAGAAAAATAATGTGCGGCTTTGAAAATGTAGCGCAGCAGAAAACATCTTTACTGCCATAGAAGCATGTCACTGGTAAAGTGCAGAAATATGCTGCACATATATAACTTTAAAGTGCATATTAATGACATATGTTAATTTATTGAAATTGTATATAAATTTCTAGAAGAAAACTGTGAAATATTAAGAGGGGTAAAGAGAAAAAATGAAGTTGGGGTGCTATTGGAAGATAGAATTGGGCCAGTTTCTCTGCTTTAAATGTGTGCTTCCATCCTAAACTTAATTAATAACCATGCATGAATCCTTTTAATATTAAAATAATATGGTCAGGTGATCTGTCGCTTATTCCTGTTTTATAAATATTAAAGCAATACCTAGAATGACCAGTACACACTGCTCACTACAGATGAATGTCTCTTGTGTGATGGGGACCCAAATCAAAGCCATCCATCTCCTGCCGAGTGCTTATATTCAGAAAATAGAAAGTTGTATCTGGTATCTATTTTCTCCCCACTTAACAATTGTGACAGAATTTCCCCTGGCAAACAAACTCTGATGGTATCAGCCTTACAAAGAGCTCCTCGGGGCTTTTCTTCTCTTTACTTGATGTAGCACTTTTACAAAGCCACAGCACAGTCTAAGTTTCTGAAATTGCTCTGGGCTTGCTGTAAGTGGGAGCTCAGGTGGTGCTTTCTTCCTTCTCCTCCCTGTTCTGTGCATTAACAGAGAGCTCTGCTTGCCTCCCTGGAGGACCGTGATAGACTTGCTGACTCTGTGTTGGTAACTTAAATTGATTGACCACATGTCATCAGACTTTCAACCCATACCATGCTCTGCCATTCTTATCAGTAGAATTTAGTGCCCACAGGAGGACTAAATGATATAGTATTTACTATCCAAGTAGAAAAGGATTTTTCTTTCCTTGCTTTTACCACTCTAAACTTCATGATTTGTATTCTGAACAAAGTAGTTTCCTCAACAAATACAGAGGGCTAGAGTGTAGTCTACATGAAAGTGAAAGGATATATATATATGATATATATATCATATATGTCTCCTTTATATATATATATATATATATATATATATAAAATCAAGCAAAAATGTTTTGTTCTTCTTTACTTTTTATGGAATAGACATACTGATAAAAAGTTTTAGGAGTAGCCGGGCGGTGGTGGCACACGCCTTTAATCCCAGCACTTGGGAGGCAGAGGCAGGCGGATCTTTGCGAGTTTGAGGCCAGCCTGGTCTACAAAGCGAGTCCAGGACAGCCAGAGCTGTTAAATAGAGAAACCCTGTCTCGAAAAACCAAAAAAAAAAAAAAAAGTTTTAGGAGAACATATACACATATACAGCAGATACTTAAATACTGGCAATACAATAATCAGTAGACAGAGCTTAAAGTTGAATCTGTGACCAGATGGTCAAGAAGAGTAACTTTATACATAACTTATCTCAAAACTTTGTAGAGTGAATAGACTCCCATTAATAATTATTACAAAAAGGCCTAAAATGGAATTTGTCCAAGTGAAACAGAACATGAAATCAAATCACAATGTCACAAGGAGAATATAGCCTGTTATATTAATCTTGTGTTTAGTTATTAGTGAAAAAGTGTTTAGATGCTAATTCTATAGTTGGAAGAATACATGCAAACAAATATGAGTTTCAAATCATCCTTTAATGAATTGACATCACAGACATCATAAAACTGTAGGGATATAACACTAATAAAACATGTATAAAGCCCTCATATCCTTGTACTGTTAGGCAATACAGAATCCAGAGACTGAAAGGTAAAAGATGAGAATTAGTATACCAACCCAATGAAACCCTGAAGCAGGAAAGAAGGCCTAAACATAATTTAAAAATTATATTTTAGGAAACTGCTAATAAGAATAGACAAAAAGTAAATATAATCAAATGATTAAATCATCAAATATATAGTATACATATATATATTATGCACATATAGTATATATATTACATATATAAACTATATATTCTTGATTAATCATATTATATATATAATACATGTATTATATATATAATAACTATAAAAATCTATTAGCCTTAAAAGAACATATATATAGACTCACTATATATATACATATATATAGTGTATATATATATACACTATATATATATGTGTGTGTGTGTGTGTGTGTGTGTGTGAGTACATCACACACACATTTGAGAGAGAAAATGGTGGGAGAATTCAATAAACTGCTATCTGTGGTGTAATTATATCCCTACACACAAATCACCAAGACCAATGAAATTAATTAATAAAACATACAAAAGTCAAACTATACTTTAGGCCAAATGGACAGTAACAGAATATTGTATTCAACAGCGACAGAGCACACATTCTTTTTATAAGTGCATGGAACTTTCTCTAGTACAGGCAATACCTGAAGACAGAAACAAATCCTGAAATGTTCTAGGAAAAGCAAAGGTCTTCAGCCAATGCAATTAGGGAAGAGAAGGAAATGAAAGAGATGAACATAGGAAAGGAGGAAATAAAATCATCAGTGTTGGCAAATAATATGATTCTTCATCTAGGAAAAAACTCTGAAAATTCCACAGAAGACTTATAATTTATAGATAAATCTAATAAAACACAAGGATAACAAATGAACTTAAAGAAATTAAAGATGTGTGCATACCAATAATGAACTCTTCAAGAAATCAATCATGAATTCAATCCCATTCACAAGAGCCACCAAAATAAAATATCCAATAATAACAAATTAAGAGAAACAAAGAAACAAAACCTCTATAATAAAAATTATAAAATAGTAAGACATCAAGGGAAAAACCTTGAGCTCATGGAGTAGAATACATAAGATTGTTAAAATGCCTACACACCATGCAAAGTGAACATATTCAATGCAATCCACATAAAAATATCAATGACACTCTTCATGGAACTAGTAGAGAAAAACAGGGCCTACAAATATAATGAATATAATAATCGACCCATATTATCAGATCAATCTAGGAAGAAAGAGAGAGAGAAAAAGAAAGAAAGAAAGAAAGAAAGAAAGAAAGAAAGAAAGAAAGAAA